>BQNB010056110.1:0-33789 GCA_026074375.1 Tanacetum coccineum | reverse complement strand
GCATTTCTTTATGGCACTATTGAAGAAGAGGTATATGTTCATCAACCTCCAGGTTTTGTTGATCCTGCTCATCCTAACAAATTCTATAAGGTGATCAAAGCTCTTTATGGCCTCCATCAAGCTCCTAGAGCTTGGTATGAGACACTTTCTTCTTTCTTAATGGAGAATGGTTTCAGAAGAGGTACCATAGACAAAACATTGTTTATCAAGAAGAACAAAGGAGACATTATGTTAGTTCAAGTATATGTGGATGATATCATCTTTGGTTCTACAAAGTAGTCTATGTGTACAGAGTTTGAAGACTGTATGCACAAAAGATTCCAGATGAGCTTCATGGGTGAACTGACATTCTTTTTAGGACATCAGGTAAAGCAACACCCTGATGGAATTTTTATTAGTCAAGACAAGTATGTAGCTGATATTCTTAAAAAGTTTGATTTTTGGACCATTAAAACAGCTACTACTCCTATTGAGTCTAATAAACCACTGGTCAAGGATGAAGATGGTGTAGATGTTGATGTGCATGTATACATGTCTATGATTGGCTCTCTAATGTATTTAACTGCATCAAGGCTAGACATCATGTTTGTTGTATGTGCCTGTGCTAGGTTTCAAGTCACACCAAAAGCTTCACACTTAAATGCAGTCAAAAGGATTTTTAGATACCTTAAACATCAACCCAAACTTAGGTTATGGTATCCTAAGGATCTCACTTTTCGAACTAGATGCTTTCTAAGACAAGTGACTATGGAGGAGCCGCCTTACAGAAAATAAAAAAAGGTTGGCAGTCAATTTCTTGTTGAAGATTGATCTCTTGGCATTGCATGAAGAAGACTATTGTGGTTAAATTCTACTACTGGGTAGAATATGTTGCAGTGATAATGTTGTAGGCAAGTATATGGATACAGAGAGATATGGATTATGGTTTTAATTTATGAACACCAGAATCAATATGATAATGGAGAGCACTATAAGTGTTATCTAGAATCCTGTTGCTTATTCTAGGACCCAGCATATCAAAATTTGGTTTTCTATTTTATCAGAGATTGATATGAGAAATGACTGAAGAAAGTTATCAAGATTCACACAGACTTAATGTTGCAGACCTTCTCACCATAGGATTTGATGTCACAAGATTTAACATTTTGGTGGTTAGCATTGGGATGTTAAATTTGTAACCACAATTAAGGGGAGGCAAGATTTTTTTTGTATAGTTTGTAGATGAATTCCAAGAATAGGAGATGGCTATGATGCTCATTTAGGGTTTACTATACTCTTTGGCATAAGGATTCAAGGTTAGATGTGGTACTAAGCTTAGTTTATATTGCTGCAGAAACTTTGTACTGCTAGTACCAGAATTTTATACCGCCTACGCTTAACTTTAGTTATGATCGATGATTATCATACAGATGATTATGGTGTTTGAATTAAGTGCAAAGCTGTGTAATGCAGTTTGGTTTGTTTTTTAGGGCTCTTCATATGGTACTAAGTTAGTTAGTGCTGCTAGTTTTGGTTAATTTTGGTAACCAAAAAGTTAGTACCGCCAGGCTTAAAGTTGGTACCGTTGGGCAAAGTTTGTAGTTGGAGAAAATACCGCTAGGGGTCTAAATTGTAAATTGTACCATTTCTTTGATCTTGGGTTTGCTCAACCTATATAAACCCATCTCAATTGCACACTTTCTTCACTTAATATCTCTTCGTCACTCTCGTTTAACAACCCTAATCTTTTCATCACCGACAACCATCATTTCATCAACTATGGCAGCTCTTGAATCCTGTCCTAAGCACAACATGGTCGCCTACTTAGAAAAGACTGATGGGAATTTTTGAATTTCATGAGATCATAGACTTCCTTACATGCAGCTCAATTCACTATGCTCTCACTGTAAGTCATGTTGTCTCTACTACGTTTGTTGAATAGTTTTGGATGACTGCTAAATCCAAAACAATCAACAATGTTAGGTATATTACTGCCACAGTTGCTGGCAAGCCTGTCTCAATCTCAGAAGCATCAATTAGAAGTGATCTTCAATTTAATGATGCTGCTGGGATTGATGTGTTACCAAACCAGGCTATATTTGATACCATTCAATTGATGGGGTATGAGGGAGATTTGAATACACTTACTTTTAATAAAGGACTCTTCTCTCCTCAATGGAAATTTTTGTTTCATACCATCATCCACTGTTTAAGCTCAAAAAGCACATCTTGGGATCAAATACCTACTAATATTGCAACTGCTGTCATATGTTTGGCCACTAATCAAGTTTATAACTTTTCAAAACTAATTTTGATGGATGATGAGGCATTTTGGTGCCAAGAAGAAGTTTGTCATGTACCCAAGGTTTATTCAGTATTTTTGACTAACTACTCAAGAATGTGATGTCCACCATTAGTACCACTTCCTATTAATGCTTTGTCTCTAGGTTTTCTTTTTTACTGGTTAATAGGTTTAAAACAATTCTAGGAATGTGACCCCTTTATTTCCTTCTATGTTGGCTCAACCAACAGAGGATGAAGGTGCAGTTTCAGAAAGACCATCTGAAACCCAACCCACACCTTCTCCTACTCACCCAAGTGAAGACCAGTCTGAGCCACAGCCTGACCCATTCCTCAGACCTTCTTCTTCTAACCCAATTCCTGATTCCATTCCAGAAGGTTCTGGTGGGAATCATGGAGGTCAGTCATCCAGTGATAGATCCCAATCAGGGACTGAGGATGACCTGACACTCCAAAGTGTGTATGATCTTTGTGTTTCCTTGTGTAAACAGGTCACAGCTCAAGCTGCAAATATTAAAGAGGGGGGGGGGGGGGGGGGGGGGGGGGGGGGGTATTGAAGGCTAAATCACCAGCTAAGAAGAAGGCTCTTGTCTATTATAAACCATCATATAGCTTGGATAAAAGTTTTCATGAAGAAAGATTGGCAAGGAAGAAAAAGATGGAGTCTGTATCCAAACAGGGGAGGAAAACTTTCAAATCTGTACCAACTGTGCATAAAGATCCAGCTTTTGATGATCTTGATGATGCAATAGATTACATAGAGACTGAGGATGCTCATGATGAGGGGACAGTAAAGAACAGTAAAGAAACAAAAGTAAGTACTGAAGATCAAGTTAGTACCGACAAGCTAAAAGTTAGTACCGACAAGCCAAATGAAGGTACTACTAAGCCAAATGAAGGTACTGCTGAGCCAAAAGATGAAAATTCAGGTGAAAAGTTGCTTTACGACACTATTTTTCATGAATGATGAAACTATTGCTCAGTTTCTGGTAACAATGAGTCAAAATAAGGCTAAGCAAAAAGGTGTTGAGATTAAAGATGTTAAAGATACTGATAGATCAAGAACCACAACTGAAAGGTCAATCTTAACTTTAAATCCACTACCAAAGATTGATCCTAAAGACAAAGGAAAGAAAGTTCTTGAGGAAGAAGCTGAATCAGAAGGTGTAAATGAAGCTGAAAAGAAGTTTAAAATGCTTGCTAATGATGAAGAGATATGCAGTAAAGGTTCTGAGGAATGGAATAGAAGAGGAGAAGAAGAGTTGGCTGGGGAAGATGCTACTATAGCTGCATTCACAATGAGTATGACTTTATTCAAGCAAGGACTTAATGTGGAAAGATTCGTGCTCAGGAAGCTTCAGTGGAAGAGAGGAGAAAAGTTCACCATTGAGAATGAGCCAAGTTTCTCTATGATACCATTGATCAAAAAGAATATTTCTTTGATCACAAGATAGAGGCTATCAGAAACAAGCTTCCTACAAGAAATCAACTGAGAAACCAAATGATGACATACTTGAAGTATGTAGGTGGATACAGACATGCTCAGCTGAACAAAAAGAAGTTTGAAGAAATACAAGTGATGTATGAAAAGGTAAAAAGGGCAAATGAAAATTTCATTCCAATTGGTTCTGCTAAAGATGAAAAATTGATTGAAAAGATGAACGAGAAAGCAGTTGGTATGGATAAAAAAAGAGGTTTCTAAAGAACCTGAAAGTACTAAGGTTAAAGCTAAAATTCAAGAACCTAAGGAGAATGGTCGTGTCAATAATATACGTAATAATATCCAAAGTATAGAAAATTCCAAAACTACCTTTGAGGACAAAGGTAGTAGGAAAAATCTTACAAAAATACTACACGTTTTAACCGGTAAGTGATTACCGGGTCGTTTTCCCAAAGATTTATGAAATTGAGACCACGTTTGTTATTTGGACAATGATTTGAATTGGTTCGAAGATGATTTGTTTTCTAAAATCCTAAAAGTGAGCAAATAAAGGAACAATTAAACCTAACTACAAGAAATCAATACGGGAAAGTAAATTTTAACTAAAAACGCAAATTGGGATTCCTAAACGGGACCTAAAAACCCTAAATCAACAAAAATAAGTCCTACAATGATCTTTTTGATTTTTATAAGATTTAATTGACTAAAAGCTAGAACAAAGGAAACTAGAACAAAAACGAAGGTGTTTAAAGCTAAAAACGTGAAGAAAACAAGAACGGGATTCAATCCCGTTCTTTAAAAAACAAGATTTTGCAATTTTAACCCTACTAACGCAAATCTAATTTTCCTAAGTCCTAAATGTTAAAAGAAAATTTTCTAAAAAAGAATTATATTTTTTTGACTTTTTTATAATTTTTTATGAATTAAAAATGATTTTAACAAAATTAAATGTTTAAAAATACTAAACTATTTATAAAAATCCTGAAAAAATTACGAAAAATAGCTTAAACAATGAGGAATCTAGGAAAAATAAGCTTGGAAACACAGCTTATCGAATAAGCTGTGTAATAAGCTAAAAAAACTTATTATACTAAAAGCCTTAAACGTATATAATTAATAGATTATGAAAGTTATACGTAATGAGCTATTGTAGCACAATGGTTGAGTGTGTGGGGGTTAAAACGCTTGGTGAGGGTGGTAGAGGTCCCGGGTTCGAGTCTTGCTCACCCGGGGCTTCCCACTATCCCAAGTGTTTTTGTTTTGGCCATTTTTTTACAACTTTTGAAAACACTGAAAAATAAGCAACTTTTGCAAAACAACTATTTTTATAAACCACAAATAAGCACAGAAATAAGCTAAATAAGACAGAAATGCTCTTTACTCTTAAAGGCTTAAAATGCTAAATGTTTGGGCAATTTCTGAACTAATAAGCAAAACACAAGAGCAAATAAGCTAAGAAAGCTTAACACTAAACCTAATAAGCAAATACAAATAAAAATAAGCAAGGACATTAAGCTGAAAAGCTAAAAACGACAGAAGTACTAAAAGGCTTAAAAACTTAAGATTTTTAAGCTAATATGCAAATAAGCTAAAAATAAGTTCTAAACCTAAGGAAATAAGCTAAAATTGACTTACACTAACCTAATAAGCTATATTAGACCTAAATAAGCTAGGAAAATAAGCAAATAAGCATAAATAAGCCAAATGGCACAAAACAGCAGGTAAAAAACCAAGGGGGCACTTTTGAGCTTAAAAATAAGCTTAAAGATGGAACCTTAAGAAGATAAGCTTTATTCCTACTTAAAGCCTGGCCTAAAAGCTACATGAAACAGCTTTTAAAAATCATTTTGAAAATCGATTATTCAATGAAAAAATGGCTTGAAAACAGCTTATTGTACTTAGAATATGTTGAGTAAACTTTTGAAAAGACAACTAGCAACTTTTGAGCTTAAAGACAGATAAGCAAATGAACTTTTAGGTACAAAATAAGTTGAGAGAGATTGACATTAACCTTAAACCTATTAGTATGTCAAATATCAGGCCCAAACTCCTACAATTACCTTCTGATATATAAACTAGAAAATGGTTGTTTGCTGTTTATAACTGCTGATGCAGTTTGCACAATAGTGTGACCAAAGCTTAAAAACTGTTTGTTCCAATTGAATGGATCTTTTGTTCTGTTTAGATAAATCTAAACAACTAGATTAGAAACCTTGTGGTGTATATATAAAGACTATGCGGAATTAACCTTTATATACTCAGAAGAAACAATCAAACAATGAACACAGAACTTTCACTTATATTGAACAAATCACAAAACAACTATATGTTTTGCCTAACAACTAATCTATGAATATTGATCTGCTTCTATTATCTATCAATGATATATCCTAACTATGCCGTAAGGGTTCCTTTTATACACCAAGGAAAAACCCTAATAGGCTTACAAAACGCGTTAACAGATCATGCATATCTATTCCTAATATAACTCATGCATATCTCATAAGCAGTACTAACTATATAACTAACAGTACTAACTATATGCTGACAGTACTAACATTGTACTAGCAGTACTAACTATAACTAACAGTACTAAGTTCTTTAACTAACGGTACTAAGTTCTTCAGCAGCATATCTTGTAGAAGCTCTTTAATTCCCAACAATCCTCCCCTAAACTTATGATTTACCTTCAAATCTTAAGTTTCTTGAATTAAAGCTTTTTGATTTTGAGAGGATTCTTTCAAACACTTTAGCTTCCTTGCTTATTGGTTTTTACAAAAATCTTCATATTCTTTTGCTGAAAAATCACACTAACTCTGTTCTGCAATCTGAGATTTGATAAACTTTATAAGCTCAGATGCCATATCACTTTCTTCTTCTGCTTCAATCTTCAAGTTGATCATCTTCTTCAAGATTTCCTTCTTCAGTGGATACTTCTTGTCTACTAGCATGTTAATCTGAATTGAAGTACCATATAAGAATAAAGAATGAACACCACTGTATTCATGTAGTTTCCACCTCAGCAATTCCTAATAGTGTTAGTTCAACCATATGTCATCTTCTTCATTTAGATCAAACATCATTTTCAGATCTCCCCATAAATCTAAATCATGACCTTCAATTGAACGATGTTTATATCTTTCTTGAACTAAATTGTAGAGTTTAAATAAATCTTGTCTATCAAGTATTCTTAACAATGCTTGAAAATCTCCATGAAAACTTAAGGTTTCATCAGCTCTTATAATCTTGAAAACTTCAGAATCTTTTGCTTTTGTCATTCCCAGCAAAATATATTCCCAATTTACAATATTATGTTTGTTGCAAGACTCCAAAGTTGTCATTTTGATGAATTAATTAACAATCTGGAATTTTGTAAGAAGTGTAAAAGAGTTTATAATTCTTTGTAGAACCTGCAAATGTTAGTCTAAAACATAGAAAATGCAATAGCAGTACTAACATAGCATCATCAAGTATAATAGAATTAATTTCTCTTGGGAACCCAAGCCATTACTGACTTGTTTCTACCTGTTGGATCAACATAGTCAAATTGCTTACAAACACAAACTCAAGTATTCTTGTAGACATGATTTATCATTTTTACTTTAGGTTTCCATGCTCAGTATGCTGTAGATTTAACAGCATTAATCCCTTGCTTCCCAACAGTATTAACAGAAATTACATTAGCAATATTAATTGGTTACTCAAATTTCTGTTTTTAACTACTGTTTGTTGGTAAAATGGTCTTCTTAATGATAAATGTGCCTTTTGAAAAACATTTGTCCTTGGTTTGGCAACATTTGCAAAGGGTTTGTGCACAACAGTATTAATTGGCCTGGCAGCACTAACTGGTATTAAGCCAGACTTGGTTAAAACTGCTTTTGGAGCAAAATTCCTTTTAGAATTAGAGAAATTTTGATGATTTATCCTCATTGCATTAGTCCAAACTGGTCTAACTTCCCTTTGACCAGTCACCTGTTTCACATTGTTCAAAACAGGTTTTTATACCATCTTTTAATCATGAAAATCACAGTCTTTAATTAGATGGTTAAAAGTCCCACACACAAAACAAGCTTTTGGTGTAAACTGCAATACAACTCCTAATTTCTTAGGCTTTGGGATATTCCA
This sequence comes from Tanacetum coccineum, assembly GCA_026074375.1. Taxonomy (NCBI): domain Eukaryota; kingdom Viridiplantae; phylum Streptophyta; class Magnoliopsida; order Asterales; family Asteraceae; genus Tanacetum; species Tanacetum coccineum. The sequence goes on along the minus strand of BQNB010056110.1, from coordinate 25,943 downwards.
GCTTGTACTGTTGTTCCTAGGGTTTTGACTAATTTTCCTAGGTTGATCAACTTGCTTAGGCTTTTGAACATTAAGGGATTCTAACACCACAGTCTCATCTTCATCACAATCAGAAACCCAATCTTCAATTATTGGAGCATCTAAAGTTTTCTTTACTTCCTTAGAGACATTTTCACTAGCACTCTTAGTTACCTTAACACCATATCCTTCAAATTCAGGTTCTTTAAATTTCTCAATTCCTGAACTTGATAAATCAACACTAGGAGGTGCAAACAAGCCTGTAAGTGGAGGGGGAACAGTATTATATCCTAAACCCTTCTTATTATTTCCAATTAATTGATTTCCAATCATTTGATCCAGACTTTTAGAAGCATTTTCATAGTTATCAATTTTAAACTGATTTTCCTCTTTTTCTTTCTTAAGTCTTTCTACCTGTTTCTCAAGACCATTAATATCTGAGTCTTTGTAAGAAGCATCTCTTTTAAGAACAGCAATCTGATCATTAAGCATACTTTCATTCTTCTTATAAAAGACCAGTCGTTCTTCTACAGAAGCTAACCCTCTTTTATAATTAGATAAATCAGATTCAGACTTTCTAAGCTCTACTCTCAACTTATCATACTGAGTTTTAAGATCTTCATAATTTTTAATACAAGTTTTAGAGCAAGTTTTGTTATTTTGTACCTCAGAATCAGAGAAAGCCATAAGTGCAAAGTTGGTAGCAGCCTCCTCTTGTGCCATGTAACTCCAATCAAATCCAGTACCATCTACGGCTAACATAGCTTTGGGAGAAGCTTCTTCCACATTCACTGTCCTCCTTAAGCTATCTTGATTCCTGCTTCTGTTCTCTTGACTCTTAGGATTTCTGCACTCTCTAGCAAAATGTCCCAACTTATGACAATTGAAACATTCCACCTTTTTCTTGTCATAACCAGCAGTATCACTTCCATTGATGATTATCTTTTTACCAGTTCTCTGATAAAACTTTCTTGCTTTCATACTTAGTAAAGCCAACTGCCACTTTAAATCCATTTCATCAAGATCATCTTCATGAATTTGATCTAGGTCTTCATGAACAACTTGAGACCCATTGGGTTGAGTGGCCAAATAAGCATATACTGTGGCATCACTAAGGCAAGCAGTACTATTATTAGTGCTAGCAGTACTAACAGGAGAACTACCAGTACTAACATGAACATTAGCAGTATTACCATCATTTGTACTGCTATGACCTGAGACAAAGGCCAAATTCTGAGAGCCTGAGTTTGAGCTAGAGGTTACACTTCTTTTGACTTCTGGTTCAACAATCTTAAAATTGTTGTAAAGGTCATCAAAACTTATTGAGCCCAGATCTGACTTGTTCCTCCAGACAACAACATGCATACCCCATTCAGTAGGAAGACTTCTTAAAAATTTAAGGTTAAGTTCCTCTGGAGTGATGATTTCACCTAAGATAGTTAACTGACTCACAATCTTCTGAAGCCTGTTAAAAATAGAGTCAAGTGACTCTGAGCTAGAAGCACTGAAGGTTTCATACATCTGCTTTAAGAGTGTCTTTTGAGTCTTTTTGGTGGCTTCATTACCACCAAATCTTGCTTCTATGGCCTCAAATAAAGACTTGGCATCCTTGTGTTTATTGAAAGTAAGTAGATGCTCACTTGGAAGTGTCATCATCAGAATGCTTCGGGCTTTAAGATCTTGCTTCTTTAGGATCTTCTCTTCTACAGTAACAGCACCAGGTATTGTTGTAGTAGATGTACCATCTGCCTCTCTAGTGGTTTGAGCTACTGGCTTGAAAGAGTTTCCTTCCTCTATAATCTCCCAGAGAGAATAGTCTTGAAGTTGAATGTATGATTCTATCCTGAGTCTCCATGTGTCATATTCACCTTGCTTGAGAAGTGGCAGTTTTGCAAGAGAATTGTTTTGTTCAAGATCCATGGTTTTTGATCTAGGGAATGAACACAGAAATGGATCTAGTTTTGCTTCTTCTAAATCAAGGTTTCAGAACACCCGCTCTGATACCACTTGATGGTTCCAATTAAATGGATCTTTTGTTCTGTTTAGATAAATCTAAACAACTAGATTAGAAACCTTGTGGTGTATATATAAAGACTATGCGGAATTAACCTTTATATACTCAGAAGAAACAATCAAACAATGAACACAGAACTTTCACTTATATTGAACAAATCACAAAACAACTATATGTTTTGCCTAACAACTAATCTATGAATATTGATCTGCTTCTATTATCTATCAATGATATATCCTAACTATGCCGTAAGGGTTCCTTTTATACACCAAGGAAAAACCCTAATAGGCTTACAAAACGCGTTAACAGATCATGCATATCTATTCCTAATATAACTCATGCATATCTCATAAGCAGTACTAACTATATAACTAACAGTACTAACTATATGCTGACAGTACTAACATTGTACTAGCAGTACTAACTATAACTAACAGTACTAAGTTCTTTAACTAACGGTACTAAGTTCTTCAGCAGCATATCTTGTAGAAGCTCTTTAATTCCCAACAATCCTCCCCTAAACTTATGATTTACCTTCAAATCTTAAGTTTCTTGAATTAAAGCTTTTTGATTTTGAGAGGATTCTTTCAAACACTTTAGCTTCCTTGCTTATTGGTTTTTACAAAAATCTTCATATTCTTTTGCTGAAAAATCACACTAACTCTGTTCTGCAATCTGAGATTTGATAAACTTTATAAGCTCAGATGCCATATCACTTTCTTCTTCTGCTTCAATCTTCAAGTTGATCATCTTCTTCAAGATTTCCTTCTTCAGTGGATACTTCTTGTCTACTAGCATGTTAATCTGAATTGAAGTACCATCTAAGAATAAACAAACTATTTATTTTGTTACACCTTAGCCTACCCTGTTAGATTAACTTTATATATCAGTTGCTAGTTGCTTTAGTGTAAAGTATGTATTTCCTGTGTCTTATTTTGTTTTCTATCTCTGGTATGGTTAGGAAATTACACATTGCAATTGGGAATGTAAAAGTAGTTAAACTCATGTATTTTTACTACCATCACAATTATTGGTATGACCGAAGAACGAAGAATTATGGAAGAAATTATCTACAGTTATTATGATCGTGAAGATGGTAAACTTACACCGAGATTCGTAGTGAATTGTTTAAAAATTGAAAAAATTAGAAAATCGCTACAAAAAAGAGGAGGAAAATGTTAGAGATAATCGGTCCGTTAAAGCTTAAACCAACGGTATTATTTAGAGTATCGATTATTCGTTGATATGTAACTATAAATCAACAATGTAAAGTTTTGTATAAAGTGGTAGATATCGCCACTTCATTTTGTAAAAGTATGGGATGATTGGGAAGTTGACCCTTTTTGTGTATATATTTCTGAGTCTTTATCATGGTAACGGTCGGGAAAGTATCTAGCAACTTGTACCTTATTTGTTTGGACTTAGTCTATTTGTTTTGCAAATATTTATTTAACAACAACTATTTCCCTTTTCTAATCTCTAACCCTTGAGTTTTATTCGAATGAGGATGCTAGCAATTACATGTGTCTATTCCTTCGTTACGGCTATGTATGTGTGATTTTGTCCGCCTTGTTGGTTTATTACTTTTTGGTAAAAGATTAGAAGATCCATACCCTATATCACTTTTCGTCCTAACCTTTGGTTTTACTCGAGTGAGGGAATTGAATGCAATCATGTATGTCTATTCCATTGTTATGGATGTGTATATGTGGTATGTCGCCCTTGCTGGTTTACGGCTTTTGGTAAAGACTACTAGTCCTATTCTTTAGCTTATTCGAGTTAAGGTTTGAATGTAGTCATATGTGTCTATCCCATCGTTATGGGTGTGTATGTATGGTCTTTATCACCTTTTCTGGAATATTGGTATCAGTAGAGATTAGAAAAAGTGATTAAACCCTTTAAGCTTTTTAAAACCCAACTTACCTTTATTAACTTGTTACTCCTTAGCATTAGTGGTAGAGATATGTATCCTTGCCAAGCCTATGATAGAATACTGTCCACGACCGAGCAATTGAGCGAATTAGTTACATGTTACCACATAGATTAGTCGAGTGATTTATGTATTTTCATCTACCTATTTCTTGAGGTGTTTGGTTGTGTACTGGTTATTGATAGAATAAATGCTTAACGGAAAAATCCTTAGGGATACATTTTCATAAATTTCTAAAGGCTACTTAAGGACAAGTAGGATTCAAGTGGGGAGATATTTGATGACATCAAATAATATCACTTTTATATCATCATTTATCCCATGAAAATTAACAATTTTTGTTTACATTATGGCAAGATTGGGCTAATTAATCATTTTATATTGAGATTGTTTTTTCTTATTTTTTCTGTAATTATGGTGTACTTTGTGAAAGATAGCTATAAGGCACGCATTCTAGTGTAGAAAGAAGAAAACTTAATAACTAAGGAATATAAAGATTTGATGTTCTGACTATCAATAGCCTTTTTATCAAGGAAAGATTACGGACATATCCGTGCTTGAACATTCACAGGAAACCACGATGAACAAAACTCCAATACGCCATATCCAGAAGACCTCTATACGTCGTATCCAAGATATAATAATAAGATATTCTAGAAGATATTGAATGTGGTTCCTACTCTAAGAAACTTCCAATACGCCGTATTGACTTCAACCAATACGACGTATCGACCTAATTCCAATCAATATAAATAGAAGGCATAAAAATAAATTTTAGGTGTGCTTGATCATATTTTTGATACCCTAACCACAAAAGTTAAATTTCAGAAGATAAGAAGAGTAGAAGAGGTCAAGCAAACTACTAATTCCATAAGAAACACCTTGTAATCTTATATACTCTAGTAATCGTTTGATTTTTGGTATCATTCGTTTAACTCAGTTAGTTTACCTTGGTGGAATTATTATTCATGTATTGATTACAATGGTTAAGGGCTAATACCCTTGGGTATTAGCCATGATTATGAAGATTTAAATGTTTTGTTTGTTTATATCGATTGCTTAATTTATCATTGATCGTTGTTTATGTTTATCAATTTATACTTGTTTACGTGCTTTTGTATGCGACCTATCATTCAACTGGATCTAGTGATACCGACCAAGTTAGCTAGATGTCGGGATGGCTCTCCATATAGTGATTTATATATCTAGAACAATAGGATCACAATTAATGCCCTATCTTTACCTTTGGTTTATTTGAACAAGTTGGACTAGCAGGTGACCTGGGATCACCAAATAATGTACTGATTCCATTGGTAAATATTTGGACAGTGGACTATTAGAATATAAATTGCCATTAAGCAGTAAGTGGGTAAAGTCTCCATGAGCTAAGGTTTAATAAGATTACCATTATTAATCTCCTAAGATAGATTATAATCAGTGAATAGGATGCTTTATGCGGATGCATTATATTGTGACAGAATTCTACGTGTCTAGGTTTTAGAAAGAAGTACCTCCTAAATCTTGTAATGATATGCCTCCTCAAGGTAAGAACTCATTCTACTAAATAAATTTATCTAATTCATCTATACCCTTTTTGTTTCTCATAATCAAAGCTATGTTGTTCCATGATGAAGGTAGAGCTCTTAGAAATTTCTTATTTGCATCTTCATTTGAATCAGCTGCACCATGAACTTCAAGTTGGCTAATAAGTTTTTGAAACCTATCATATGCTTTGTCTAGGCCTTCTGTGTCAGATAGAAAGTGTTTTCAAATGGTTGCTTCAAGACATTCTTCTGCATCTTTTTAGATTCAACATTGCCGCCAAACCTACTCTTGATAGCAGCCCACAAAGACTTGGCATCCTTGATTGTATGGAACCTCAGTTGATACTCATCAGGAATAGCCAAAAGCATAATGCTTTTAGCTTTTCTTTCTTTTTGTCTTGCCAATATAGCTTGAGCAGTCTTTGGAGGTACTTCAGTTTCAACACCATTCTCATCTTTTGTTGTTTGTACAGGTTCATCACCATTCATGATTATTTCCACAAGCCATAATCTGTGTTTGTAAGGTATCTGCTCACATCCTCAAGCTCTAAAAAGGGTGTATTCACCTTTCTTGAGGATAGGTAGCTTTACAGTAGATATCATTTGAGGAGATTCCACTAGTGCCATTTATGGTGCAGGTTCTTCACCAGACATCTTGTATTGTAGGTAGAGATCTGGATCTGAATGAGTTCTTCTTATTTAGAGTTTCTCTACAAGCTCTGATACCACTTGTGAGTCCCAATGAATAGATCTTCTTAGCTTGTTAAAGCTTAGTTAACTTGGATAAATCCAAACTAACTATGTGAGAAACTATGATTATGAATACTACAAGTTATGCGGAATCTAACTTGTAATACTAAGAAGAACAATGTAAACAAAACTTTGAATATATATTGATTGCAAATATTCTGCCTATGTTACAGAATAGCTAACTATGAATTGATATGTGTTTGTTGTTAAAATTGATATCTCTAACTATGCCGTAGGGTTCCTTTTATATACTAAGGAAACCCTAATGGGCGTACAAAACGTGTCAAGTGATCATGCATATCTATTCCTAATATAACTCATGCATATCATTTAAGCAGTACTAACTATATAACTAACAGTACTAACAATACTGGCAGTACTAACTATTATAACTAACAGTACTAACATACTTAGTCTATATTCTTCAATCTTCAATAACAGTACTAAGTCCATCAGCAGTATAAACTTGTAGAAGCTCTTAATTCCCAACATTCTCCGTGAGGAGCACCTGTGATGTTTGTTAAGAAGAAGGATGGTGCATTACGCATGTGTATTGATTATAGGGAGTTGAACAAGTTGACTATTAAGAATCGTTATCCTCTCCCGAGGATTGATGATCTATTTGATCAGCTGCAAGGAGCGCGCTACTTCTTAAAGATAGACCTTCGGTCAGGTTATCATCAGCTCCGGGTACATGAGAATGATATTCCAAAGACCGCGTTTCGAACGAGGTACGGACATTTCGAGTTTACGGTTATCCCTTTTTGATTAACCAATGCTCCCACAGTCTTTATGGATTTAATAAACCGAGTATGCCAACCATACCTAGATAAGTTTGTGATGTAGTGAAAATAAAGAAATAACATGAATTGACGTAATTAAAACAAGAAGAGATACCAACCTAATGTAGACTAATAACAAGATAACACAAATTGATGTAGTAAATAAAAGAAGAGATACCTGATGTAGACTAATAACGTGATAAAATGTAAATTGAATCTGTTGATTCACACGAATACCAGAAACAATCTTCCAACTATCGTTGATTCAAAAGAATACCGATAATCAGGCAAACTCCAACAATCGTTGATTCAAACGAATACCGATTATTAAGAGAATCTTAGCAAAATCGACAAGAATAGATTGATTAAAGCAAATCTTTATTATCAATATCAAAATATTAAACCATGTCCTACACCAAATCCTTGCACCTCCTTTTATAGGAGAAGGAGTGCTTACATGTTTGCCTTATAGGGCGATGTGGGATATAAGATCAATATAAACATAAACTACGAAACTACAACAACTACGAAACCATGAAACACGACATATGGTGAAGGCATAATTGCATCATTCTCCCCGCATCATTCTCCCCCACTTGAAAAAACTCGTCCTCGAGTTTGCCTCACTCGTCCCTTATACTTGTAGCATCCAAATTTGTATCCACTGCATATTTTTCCCTTTCTTTATAATGACTCAACCTCGAACCTTGATCGTCTTAAACCCCAACTTATCATCCATGGGTTTAGCTTTTAAATACCCTTCTTGATATTTTTTGCCAATCAAAATACTAACATCGACCAAATTACCTTTTTGCGACCAAAGAAATAACACGAATTGACGTAATTAAAACAAGAAGAGATACCAACCTGATGTAGACTAATAGCAAGATAACATAATTTGATGTAGTAAATAAAAGAAAAGATACCTGATGTAGACTAATAACGTGATAAAACGTAAATTGAATCTGTTGATTCACACGAATACCAGAAACAATCTTCCAACTATCGTTGATTCAAAAGAATACCGATAATCAGGCAAACTCCAATAATCGTTGATTCAAAAGAATACCAATAATCAAGAGAATCTTAGCAAAATCGCCAAGAATAGATTGATTAAAGCAAAGCTTTATTATCAATATCAAAATATTAAACCATGTCCTATACCAAATCCTTGCACCTCCTTTTATAGGAGAAGGAGTGCTTACATGTTTGCCTTTTAGGGCGATGTGGGATATAAGATACATATAAACATAAACTACGAAACTACAAAAACTACGAAACCACGAAACACGACATATAGTGAAGGCATAATTGCATCATTCTCCCCGCATCATTCTCCCCTACTTGAAAAAACTCATCCTCGAGTTTTCCTCACTCGTCCCTTGTACTTGTAGCATCCAAATTTGTATCCCCTGCATCAAATTCTATTTCTTTATAATGACTCGACCTCGAACCTTGATCGTCTTAAACCCTAACTTGTCATCCATGGGTTTAGATTTCAAATACCCTTCTTGATATTTTTTGCCAATCAAAATACTAACATCGATCAAATTACCTTTTTGTGACCAAATTAACTCATGAGGGTTTGAATCTATGGTTTTTGAAAAATCAATACTTAAAGTAGTTTGTATCATTGAAGAGCAAAAATCATTAGCCACAACTACAATGTCTTCCATGTTTTCTTCTTTCTCACCAAATCCTCCTTTCCCAACAAATCCTTCTTCCTCCTCAATGACATCTTCAATATCGGTATCATAAACCGACATCGATTCTTCTTTAAATTGATCACCATCAAATACTGGGGCTTCTTCATAATCGTCATCAAATACTGAAGCTCCTTCATAATTGTCACCCGCCACACCATAATCTCCCCATTCATTAGAAGATGAACAATCACCCTCAAAGAACATATTTCCTAACTCATCGTCTTCGCTTCTCTGACCGTTACGATCCTTACATCTTCTTAGATTCATCATATCATTCATTCGATTAGCAAATTGATCAACAACTTGATTTAATCGCTTCTCCATTCTTGCCATAATACACTCATAGACATCATTAATATTCCTGGTTCTCCTTGGAGGCATCTTAATCAGGAACTTTGGCTCTTGATACCAACTGATGTAGTGAAATAACGTGATGACACAAATTGATGTAGTAAATAAAAGAAGAGATACCTGATGTAGACTAATAACGTGATAAAACATAAATTGAATCTGTTGATTCAATTGAGCCAGTTTATGATGAAAAACCCGAGTGTGAGGAGGAGTATGTGTCTGGAGATGTGGGGGTGAATTTGGTGGTAAGGCGCTCTTGCTTAACACCCAAAGCTGATGGAGATGATTGGCTCAAGCATAACATCTTTTAGTCGACATGCACTATTTCGGGTAAGGTTTGCACTTTTGTTTGTGATTCGGTAGGCAGGTGAGGATAAATTAATAGCTATATAAGCAGTCCAAAGCGAGGAGCAAGATAGAAAGAGCGAAATAACGGATCATTCCCACAGGGCCATGATAAGCTGACGAGTGTGCTTAGTCACGAGGATCTCATGATCTGGGCGTGGACGGTTAGATGACTCGAGTTCAACTGTTAAATGTGTGCGGCCCTGTTTCATTTTCTATGGAAAACACTTATAAGGGTAATGTTTGGTGTGATGTGGTGCCCATGGATGCGTGTCACTTGTTGTTGGGTAGACCTTGGGAGTATGATCGTGATATAACTCACAACGGGGGAACTAATACTTATAGTTTCTTATTTGGGGAGTGAAGATTACTTTGATGCCCAATAAACCCAAGGAAGTAGTTAGTAAACCCACTGGTACTTTACTAACACTTTCGCAGTTTGAAGACGAACTGGAGATAAGAGACGATGTTTTTGTGCTAATAGGGAAGGAGGTTGCTGAAGATAGTGAAATTCATGAAGCCATGATTCCTTTACTTGAGGAATTTTTGGATGTTTTCCCTGATAAGTTACCTGATGGATTGCCACCATTGCGTGACATCCAACATCATATTAATTTAGAGCCTGGGTTATAATTGTCTAACATGCCACATTACAGGATGAGCCCGAGAGAGCATGAGGAGTTGCGTAGGCAGGTTGAAGAGTTGGTTTTAAGGGTCACGTTTGTGAGAGCATGAGCCCGTGTGCTGTTCCTGCCCTATTGGCTCCCAAAAAGGATGGTACATGGCGTATATATGTTGATAGTCGAGCTATCAACAAGATTACTGTAAGGTACAGGTTTCCTATTCCCCGCCTTGATGATTTGCTTGACCAGATTAGTGGTGCTACTATTTTTACGAAGCTGGATTTGAAGAGTGGGTATTACCAAATTCTTCTTAGACCTGGTGATGAATGGAAGACCGCTTTCAAGACTCGTGAAGGGTTGTATGAGTGGTTGGTGATGCCTTTTTATTTATCAAACGCACCAAGTACATTTATGCGTGTGATGAATCAATTGCTCAGGCCTTTTATTGGCAAGTTTGTGGTTGTTTATTTTGATGACATTCTTATTTATAGTGCTTCTTTTAATGAGCATGTCACCCATGTGAGGCAGGTCTTGACCTTGCTTTGATAGGATAGTCTTTATGCAGCCACAAAGAAGTGTGTGTTCATGACCCCTAAAGTTTTGTTTTTGGGGTATGTTGTTTCTGGTGATGGCATACAGGTGGATGAGTCTAAAGTAGCAGCTGTTCAAGAGTGGCCAACTCCAACTACCATTACTGAAGTTCAGAGTTTTCATGGTCTTGCTTCTTTCTATAGGCGATTTATTCCTAATTTTAGTTCCATTATGGCCCCTTTGACAGATTGCATGAAGGGAAAGTCATTTGTTTGGACGGAGGAAGCAGAGTTGGCTTTTCAGGTTGTCAAAGAAAAGCTTACTACAACACCAATCTTGATATTGCCTGACTTTTCTAAGGTTTTTGAGCTTCATACTGATGCCTCAAAGGTTGCTATTGGTGGGGTTCTTAGTCAAGGTGGGCGACCTGTTGCCTATTTTAGTGAGAAGTTGACAGGGCCGAAGTCTAGGTACACTACTTATGACTTGGAGTTTTATGCAGTGGTCCAAGCTGTGAAGCATTGGCGCCATTACTTGTTTCATAAGGAGTTTGTTTTGTTCACTGATCATGATTCCTTAAGGCATATTCGTACTCAAGATAAGGTATCCCATAAGCATGGGCGTTGGTTGGCATTTCTTGAGAAGTTTACTTTTGTGGTGAAACACAAAACTGGTGTTTCCAATCGAGCTGCTGATGCCTTAAGCAGGAGGAGTGGTTTGCTTGTAACAATGCAGGTTGATGTTCCAGGACTCGATGTCATTCGTGACATGGTGGCTGTGGACCCATATTTTTCAGTTGTTTTGCAGGGTGTGCAGGCTGGGGAGAAACCAGATTTCTTTCTGCATAATGGGTTCCTTTTCAAAGGGAATCAACTATGTATTCCTGATTCAAGTCTTCGCTTGCAAATTATTAAGGAATTACATGGTGAGGGGCATGTTGGTCGTGATCGCACTTTGCAATTGGTGCAAGCTTCTTATTTCTGGCCCACTATGAGGAAAGAGGTGGATCGTTATGTCAAGAGGTGTCGTGTGTGCCAGGTCTTAAAGGCACAGCTACTAATGCAGGTCTCTATATGCCTTTGCCTGTTCCTTTGCAGCCATGGGTTGATATTAGCATGGATTTTGTGTTGGGGCTACCTCGTACTCAAAGGGGTAATGATTCAATCTTTGTTGTTGTTGATCGTTTTTCTAAGATGGTGCACTTTATTCCGTGCAAGAAGACGACAAATGCAGTTAATGTGGCCCAACTTTTCTTTAGGGATGTATATCATTTACATGGTTTACCTTCCTCTATTGTTTCTGATCGGGACACTCGGTTTCTGAGTCATTTTTGGCGTAGTTTGTGGAAGATGGTGAATACTCAACTCAATTTTAGTAGTGCTTATCATCCTCAAACTGATGGGCAAACTGAAGTTGTTAACAGGTCCCTTGGTAATCTGTTAAGGTGTTTGGTGGGTGATCATGTGAAGGCATGGGATCAAAAGTTGTGTCAAGCTGAGTTTGCTCATAATCATGCTGTTAATCGAAGCACTGGGTTTAGTCCATTCCAGGTGGTTTATTCTGCTCAACCACGTGGTCCTCTGGATTTAATGACTCCTCGTGTTTCTAGTTCTGTTCCCAAGAAAGTGCAGGATTTTGTTGCAGGGTTACATGATGTTCACAAAGTTGTTCATGAAAATTTGGTTCGTGCCAATTCCAAGTACAAACAAGATGCGGATCACAAGCGGAGACATGTTGATTTTGAAGAGGGTGACTTTGTATGGGCTTTTATGACTAAGGATCGTTCCTGTTAGAGAGTATAACAAGTGTCTGCTAAAAAGATTGGCCCCCTGGCGATTGTGGAGAAATTAAATTCATTTCTTACCGTCTGAAATTGCCAAGCCATATTAGGTGTTCTGGTGTTTTTAATGTGAAGCACTTGATCCCTTATCATAACGACTCTTCTGATGATGACCTTGCTATGAATTCGAGGACAAATTTTGTCTACCTAGGGGGAATGATGGAGGCCCAATTCTTTGAAATCGCTGACTTGTTTTTAGAAGCCCAAGATCGTGTGAAGAAAAGGGCTTCAGAAAAAAAGCCATAACTTTTGATCCATAAGTCCGTTTCAGGCCCGTGACCACTCAAATCGAAGGGAAAAACGAGGTGGACGCAGTTGTAACCACTTTTAGCTAGTTACGGATTTTTCGAGGCCCCAAACCCTCATTTACTATGACTTATTTACATTTTTCTGTTTTTTTGATTTTTTGTTGGACTTGTTTTTGTTCTAGCTCATGGCCCATCTGTCTTTGTAGGCCCGTTTCAGTTTTGTAAGCCTATTTAAACAATCTGCTGTAACCCTAGCCAGTCAGTTATCAGTTTTAATAAAAATAAACCATTAGCCGCTGTTTGCCAAGAATTTTTACCCTAATAATCGGTATTCAATCGAATCAACGATTGTTGGAATAATTGTTTCTGGTATACGTAGAATCAACAGATCCAATTTGTTATCTTGTTTTATACACTACATCAGTTTGTCATCGTTTTCATTGATGACATTCTAGTCTACTCAAAGTCTAAGGATGAACATGAGGTTCATTTGAGGCTGGTGTTGGAATTGTTAAAGAAGGAGGAGCTGTATGCTAAATTCTCCAAGTGTGAGTTTTGGTTACAAGAAGTACAATTTCTTGGTCATGTGGTCAACCAGAATGGTATTTACGTAGATCCAAGTAAGAGTGAGGCGGTAAAGAATTAGAAAGCTCCTACAACACCATCTGAAATTCGATCATTTTTGGGGTTAGCAGGTTACTATAGACGTTTTATCGTAAATTTCTCTAACAATTGCTAAACCTCTTACTTCGCTGACTCAAAAAAACAAAAATTATGAGTGAGGCGTGGGGCGTGGAATAGGAAGAGGCATTTCAGATTTTGAAAGATAATAATGCTCCAATACTATCGTTGCCTGATGGCGTGGAAGATTTCGTAGTATACTGCGATGCATCGAACCAGGGATTAGGCTGTGTACTCATGCAAAGAGGCAAAGTAATTACCTATGCATCGAGACAGCTAAAGATCCATGAGAATAATTATACAACGCATGACCTAGAATTGGGAGCTGTTGTGTTTGCCCTTAAGACTTGGAGGCTTATTTTGTATGGTACGAAGAGTGTACTATACATCATAAAGCCTTCAACAACAATTTCGATCAGAAGGACAAATATGCGTCAAAGGAGGTGGATTGAGTTATTTAGTGATTATGAGTGCGAGATTCGCTATCACCCGAGTAAGGCGAACATGGTGGCAGATGCACTAAGCAGGAAGGAACAAGTGAAACCTAGACGTGTACGAGCAATGGCTATGACTATTCAATTTGGAATAAGAGGGATGATACTAGCAGCCCAAGGCGAGGTGTTTAAGCAAGAGAACGTACTTGCAAAAAGGCTACATGGCTTGGATCAACAGATGGAAAGGAGAGAAGATGGCAGTTTATACTTCTTAGACCGTATATGGGTTCTGTTAGTAGGAGGTGTGCGAACGATAATTATGGACGAAACACATAAGACTAGGTACTATGTACATCATGGAGCGGATAAGATGTACCATGATCTTCGAGATATGTACTGGTGGCCGGGAATGAAGAGGGACATTGCTATTTATGTTAGCAAATGTTTAACTTGTTCTAAGGTGAAGGCAGAGCATCAAAGGCCTTCGGGTTTATTGCAACAACCCGAGATACCCGAATGGAAGTGGGATAAGATCACTATGGATTTTATTACCAAGTTACCTAAGACGAAGAGTGGACATGATACGATTTGGGTAATAGTCGACAGACTAACCAAGTCGGCTCATTTTCTGGCAATACGAGAGGATTATAGTACTGAGAGACTGGCAAGGTTATACATCGATGAGATAGTCGCTCGACACGGAGTTTCTGTGTCGATTATTTCGGATCGAGACGGACGTTTTACGTCGCGATTCTGGCAAACATTGCAAAAGGCTTTAGGGACGCGATTGGATATGAGTACTTCTTATCATCCTCAAATGGATGGACAAATTGAGGATACAATTCAGACCTTGGAAGATATGTTAAGGGCGTGTGTGATAGATTTTGGTGGCAATTGGGATGTTCACCTACCGTTAGTGGAATTTTCTTACAATAATAGTTATCATTCGAGCATTCGGTGTGCTCCGTTTGAAGCGTTGTATGGAATAAAATGTAGGTCGCCCGTTCTGTGGGCTGAGATTAGGGAAAGTAGTTTGACTGGGTCTGAGTTGGTGCAAGAGACAACCGACAAGGTAGTTTTAATCAAGGAGAAGCTTAAAGCGGCAAGAGATCGTCAAAAGAGCTATGCTGACAATAGGCGCAAACCCCTAGAATTTGAGGTTGGAGATAAAGTGTTACTGAAAGTGTTGCCTTGGAAAGGCGTGATGCATTTTGGAAAGAAAGGTAAGTTGGCACCAAGGTATGTAGGACCATTTGAAATCCTTGAAAGGATTGGTCCTGTAGCTTATAGGTTAAGGTTGCCTAAGGAATTGAGTGAGGTGCACGACACATTCCATGTGTCAAATTTGAAAAAGTGTTTGGCGGATGCTAACTTGCATGTGCCATTGGACGAGATCGAGGTCGACAAAACTCTTCATTTTGTCGAGAAACCCGTAGAGATTATGGACCGTGAGGTTAAGACTTTAAAACGTAGTAGGATTCCGATTGTTAAAGTATGTTGGAATTCAAAGCGTGGTCCTGAGTTTACATGGGAGCGCGAGGACCATATGAAAGCTTGGTATCCCCAACTGTTTGTTGCTATTGCTGGTGAATCCAGTGGTTAAATCTCGGGATGAGATTTCCCTAAGGAGGGGATACTGTGACAACTGTGCTTTGAGCAGGTTAGTCAATCGTTAGTATTGATTTGAGTTTCATTATGTGTTATAGTAATTATGTGGTTATGTGATTCTATGTGAGTTGGTTATCAATCTGTGAGCGTGATCGTCTCATTTTGATTGAATTTATGGTTAATGTGGGTATTTCATTTTGTTCACATTTGGTGACAATGAAAATGATGGTAAATTTTATGTGTGTACGTATTTATATGTATATGTATACGTATTTAGATAATAGGAATTCGCGAGAATAGAAAATTTAGTTTAGAAATTTAGTTAGTAGATTTTAGTATTATTAAGTTAGAGAAATAAAGTATGAAATGAATTTATTTATTTTTTGGTATTTAAAACTAATTTTATATAGAATGATGTCTAAATAAATAAAGGTTTTTTATAAAATAACCAAATTAAAAGGTTTTTGTGTAAATAATAATAAATAAATAAAATAAAAATATAAAATAAAAAGGTGTTTGTTCGGCCGGTTAAAGAAGAAAAAAAAGAAAACCAATTTTAGTATAAGTGGGACTCTAATTAGGTAATTATCTAAACCTCCTTCTTTTCACTATAAATACAAACCCTCATCCCCATTTTTTTTAATATCCGGTCGAACCAAGAAGCAGAGAAAAAAAAAGATTTTTTTTATTCAAGATTCAAGTGGTGGTTCGTGTTAATTAATCGAAGGTTTTAGGTATGTTCATAAACTTTAATTGTTTTAATTTTCTTTTTAATTCATGTAACAATAAAGTGATGGATAAATTAGGGTTTCATAAAATCTGTAAATTAATAATGTTAAACTTAATTAGAAGTGTTTAGGGATTTAATTAGGATTATATTGATGTATTCGGTTAGAGTTAAAACGCGATAGAATTGAATTTAGGGTTGAGTAGAATTTTGAGTCATCTTGTTCGAATGTTATCTCATGATTGGTAACGAGATTAATCTTATGTCTATTGATAAGTTCATAGAGTCTAGTTTCTAAAAGGTCCAGCCCCGAAAGGTTTTGAGGTAGGAAAGTTAGTCAAATAATTTTCGCAAGAAAAGTTGTCAAAACAGTAAATTCGGGTCAGATTTGGGTCTGATTTCGGGGAGTAAAATCCCACTTAAAGTTCAAATTAGGGTTAGCAAAAAATCCAAACATCTCCTTTGATTTCATCAAATCTAATGATGTATGGATTCAACCTATTAATCCAAGTTCTCTCTCGTGTAATTGCGATCTAAACCCTTAGACTAAGTGGACTATCCCTCCAGAAATGCACGATCCCCTATTTCCTTCATCTTAATACCAGGCTTTTCACCATCTCTTGGTTTAGGTTAACAGAGTGCCAGCAAAAAAAATGTAAACCTTGTTTTAAAATTGATAGTTCTCCTGTCATTAATGATTTGCGATAAAAAAAAAAACCGTTTTTTCCTCATGTGGATTGGTATGATTGATAGATCTATTTTGAGGTATAGCATGCTTGTTGCAATGCTTCAGCTCGCCAAAAAGAGATAAGTAAGTTTATAAGCTAGAAACAACGTTCGAAGCAGCCATCAACTAGAGTAGATTTCTGTCCGTTTTTTTTTTCGAAACGCCGTTCTGTTCATGTGTTTGAGGAGTGTAAGTTTGAAGTTTCATATACCATCTTCTTTGAAAAATGCATGGAGTTTCTTGTTTAAATAAATTTTGTGCCTCAGTTCATGTGAAGTAGAAATTACTAGGGCAATGAAGTATTTCATTGAATCATTATGAGGAAAATACATTTTAGAACTTTTATAGTGGTTTCATCCTTGGAATGTAGAAATAAGTCCAAGTTATCTGAGTAGTCCGTCTATAAACTAAAACCAGAATAATATATCATGCCCATTATGCAAGCAAATCCGCATTAGACCACATACGTCCATATAAGCCCTTCCTTTCGAACTTAGAACACCTTTGTCCTTGAATGAACTTTGTTTTGCCATTTACTCACTATCACAGAAGAACAAATTTGATCCTTGACATATTTCATTTTTGTAAAACCATCAAGACCAATCTATCTTGTGAAATATATTTTTGAAGTAGTCAAAGTCTTAAGATGAGAAATTGCCGTATTGATTTGATGGCCATAGGACCAAGCTTTAGATGTGTGATAGTGCTTTAGCCATGAGACATATAAGAGTGATTAAGTTGTTTCTTGAAGGGAAATTGAATAAGAAGATCAGATCCACAGTTTACCGGTAGAAGTTAAAATTCGATTCCATGAAGATCTTTAAACGAAACACGAAGATTTCCAGAAAGCACCCTCCAAATTCCGCATCACAGAAAATTGACCAACTGAGAAAGAAGATTAAGATTGAGGCCTTCCGACGTAAAAAACCTTGTATGATCGTATAATTCCATGAACCAAAAATCCATAATCCAAGGAATTGGAAGCAAATTTATCATTTTGCCAAAAACGAACATAGCCAGATATTTTTTCAATAAAATATGCACAGCAACGTTAGATTTAACCCATCATGTTGCTTTGTGCATGCCAGAGCAACAATTAATAGGATAGAATTAAACAATCTGCAAGAGAATTAAGGGACGATGAATACTTGACAAATTGATCCTAAGTAATTGTGAGTTGTTAAGACATTAGTTATCCTTGATTGCAATAAATCTATATCAAAACTAACTTTCCTTTTTTCACATTCCTCATATCCTAACTTATGCACCCCATATGTTTTTGTCTTAGGAACCCGCATTTATATCCATGATGGGAATTTTTGGTTCTATCCAGAATCCACCATTTCCATACCTTACTAGTTTTCTCATACGAATACTTATAGTAAGCACTTGATTTCTGAATATGGATTCTATCAACTGTTTCCCTTAAGGGTGTGTGCACAAACAGAGTTTGTTCGCTTGCACTTTTTAGGTTGTTTCAGTACTAAAAAGTGCACTACTTTAGGCTCTATTTCTAGCAATCACATCATTCAAATATTTAGAAACACATTAACATGATTCGAACCTAAAAACACACAATTTTCCCACAAGTAGCACAAACAGCATTAACATTTCGAAGTTCGTATTTTAAAAACATCATAACAACCAGTTACCAAGACTTTGTTTTATTAGACATACTGAGAAAATCCCAATGTGGTCCGTCTACTTTAGTCTTCTTAACTCCTTCACTTGAACTATTGTTTGGAAAAGCCTTAAACTCTTTCATTTTGGTGCATCTTAAGTTGTGGTCTGCTAACATTAGTTTTGTGAATTACTCCTGTAGAGGTAGACACGCGAGGATTAGTATTCCTAGAAGTTTTGAGCAACTATGGTGCTCTAGTTGGTGTTGTCCTAGTGTCAATTTGGTACATGCCTGGTTTAATCACATTTGTGTTTCTTACAGCTTGTCTTGTTGTTTGAGGCAAAATCTGTGTAGTGACTAGTTTTGATAAACTCTCTGACACATTAGAGTCTAAAAAAACGTCGTTTTGCCTAAAACTGATGGTTTAGGAATCCTTTGAGGCATTTGAATGCGAACAAACCATATTGGTTTATCAAACTTAGTTTCCATAGACTTTCCATTGCATTTCTCAATGAGTTTCTTTAACTCACTTATAGCAATGTTCTTGTCTTGCAATTGAGCTTTCAAATCTTGTATTTCGAAATATTGTTCACGTTCTTTTTTAAATACATTTGACGCTTTTTCTTTGCAAACTGTGTCATTTTTCTATCCGTTTGTTCTTGACATTGTTGTAAAGCCAGTTCAAGAGAAATCGAGTGTTTTTATAATTTAGCAAAACTTCATAAAAAGCCACATTATAAACTTCTTTATACTAACAAATTCACTTTGTTACAGTAATTTGCACACACACACCCCCAAAATATCAGAGTATAATGGCAACCGAGGGAGTGTGACTTGGTATGTGTTTAATTACACATACCTTTTACCTTTAAAAACAAGCTAAAATAACCAAAAACGGACTTAAAATGCCAAAAATATGCTTGTTTTGCTAATTGTGTTGTGCAGGAACGGATATCTAAGAAAAGGACGAAAAACGAAGCCAAAACGACAAAACCGGACACGGAATGGAAAAGCATGGTAAAGACAAAGTCAAGACAAAACCCAAGTCTGAAAAAGTCAACCAAAGTCAACCCCGACAAATCCAAAAGTCAAACCCGAAGCCATAAATGAAGAAAAATAAGTTTAGGGGCCAAAATTGCCAAATCCCTAACTTATTTAATGAAGAAAATGAAGAAAACACTTGTGAGGGACCCAAACTGCCAAATCATCAAAGTACACCTATGAGGGACTTAATCTGCCAAAGGGACAAAAACTATTAACCACCAAGGACCTCTTTTGCAACAATACTTATAACAATCAAGGGTAAAATCTGCCAATTTTTCAAAACTTATAACAAACAAGGACGTGTATTGCAAACATAAGTATAACCATGGAGGGCCATTCTTGACAAAACAACAAACTTCCACCCTGTGTTTAAAACACTGTACATCTCCCAACCCCATTTCCCGCCAACACCAAACCCCACCCCTGTCACCATCACACACCTCGATCACCTTCCCCAAACGTCCAAAACCATCACAATAACAAAACCCCACACCCACATGGTCTTTGTACATGCTGGCAATCCTCCAAACTCTCATTGGCTCAAGAAATCATACGGCTAAGATGATTCACCTTTGGCAACAAGAAAAATGAAGGGTTCAGATTGGTTTGTGTTTCTACACACACAACAAACACACATGACTCATTTGTCTCAGCAAACTAGCACAAGGAAGAAGAGGACAAAAAGACAAGAGGACCAAAGAGATAGAACCCTAGCTCGTTTTCTATATAAGTCTTTGTAAGCCCTTGAGGCAAGAGAGTTCAGTTTAGCTTTTAAGAAATAGTCTAACTAGTATAGCTTTCTACTTTACTTGTAATGTTTTTTTTAAGTTCAATGAAATTCAATTTGTGTTCTAAGTTTTAAGTTATCTTGTGTTACTAAAAGTTCATTTAAGCTCTTATTTACCATCTTAATATTCTGCTTTTACTCTAAAAAACTTAAGTAAAACAATCTGTTAAGGAAAACTAAAAAAAATTTCATAAAAAGCCCACCCAAAAAAAATACCTCAGCAAATGGATGATAGGTCAAAATTGGAAGGACCTATAGACCCTACCAGCTTGTTTAATACAAGCTGGAGCTTGTAGATTGTTTGTTTTAACCCTGTTTAAGCAAGGGAGGTTGTAAGTCTTTCTTTTTAAATTTTTAGCTTATTAGTACTGTAGCACTGCTTATTCTTGCTTAAATTGCTTATTTATGTCTTATTTATGTTTGTTAATGATTTTATGCCATTGTTTTAAGTCTTAAGTATAAACTACCTTAGTATGCTTATTTTTGCTTTTTGCTTATCTGCTTAATTTAGTGCTTATTTCCTTTTGCTTTTTACTTTTTATTGCTTAATATTGTATGTCTAATATTTGTCTTTAAAACTTTGAGCTTAATTCTGTCTTTAATAGTGTTAAATCAAATTTTCAGAATCTAAAGGAGTGTTTGGGATAGAGTCCAAAATGGGTCAAAATGGTATGGTCATGGGTTGTGGTCACTTTGCAAGCTTTGGCTAGCATTTTTAAGCTCTTGTAAATCTGTTTTTTCAAAAATTTCAAGCCCAAAAGTGTTTTTCAAGTTTTCTAATTAGTTTCTTAAGTCTGTTGGTTTTAAAAGAGGATCAAAGAGCTTATTTGCTTAAGCTCTTGTAAACCTGAGTTAAAGCTTTAAATTAGTGTCATTTGTGTGTGTTAAAACGACTAGTTAAGTCCCTAGGTTACACTTGCAATTTTACTTTAAGTCTGTCTATGGTTTTTGTGTTTTTCAAAAGTCAAATATGCATTTTTCACTTTCAATTATCAGCTAGCTAGGTTTGTTTTTAGATTCCCAATTTTTGTATACAAGTTCATTTCATGTTACTTTCAATCTGTTTGAATTTGCTTTTTAGTTTTGAGCTCATTTGAGGGCTTATTTTTAAGCTTACTTTTTCACAAAATTCCTTTGTAAAGTGCCCTGGTGCTAAACCACCAGCTTTAAGCCCACTTTTCTAGCTTATTAGTGAACCTTAGTTCAAGCTTTTGGCTTTTCTGGAAAGCCAATAAGCTCTTTTATAAGTCCCCTCATTTTCAGACCTTAGCTTGGCCTCTAGGTAGCTTAAAATTAAGCTCAAATTAGGCTCTTGACTGTTTTATTTAGTTTAGTGTAGTAAATAGCTTAATTTCTTTTCCAGCTTATTAGGTGCTTATTAGTTGTTGATTTTAGTCCTTACTTGCTTATTAGGATTGCTTGTTGCCTGTGTTTGCTTATTGTTCATTTCCTTTGCTTATTGTGTGCTAAAAGTCAAAAAGAAAAAGCAACATGTGCCTTTAAGCTCAATTTAGCAATCTGTCTGTCTTTGAGTGCTTATTCTGGCTTATTGATTAGTTTTCACAAAAAGTTTTAGTTGAAAAAAATGATAAGCTCCATGAGGTTTATAAGTTTGTGTAAAAAAAATTGGATTTAAAAATCACTGTAGCAGTACTAAAAAGAGAGGGGCCAGGACTCGAACCTGCGACCCTCCCTTTAAACACACACACTCTTAACCACTCGGCTCCGGTAGGGCTATCCGTTAGCCTCTACAACCATTATTGTTTTATGCTCTTGTTAGCCCAATAAGCCCATAAGCGTTTCTGCTTTTTCAGGGCTTATTTATAAGCCCTACTTTCCTTACGTTTTTAGTGTTTTCAAGCCCTAATCACCTTCGTTTTTAGTCTAGTTTTCTTTGTTCTAGCTTTTTAGTTATTTGAGACTTATAAAAAACAAAAAGATCATTTTACGACTTAATTTTAATAATTTAGGGTTTTTAGGTCCCGTTTTGCGTTTTAGTTAAAATTTGTCTTGCCTTAAGTATTTTTAAGTTTTTGCCTTAATTTTCCCGTAGTTTTAGAAAACCAATCATATTCTTGTTCCATTCAAGCATCGATTCTCAAAATGACTCTCGGCTTTTAATTGTAATCCTCTTTGGGGAAACGACCCGAGAATCATATTCCCGAATTACTATAATTGTAATTTTTTTATTCTTGCCCCTCTTATATTTATATAATTATTTTATATTTATATATTATATATTTTAAAGGTGTGAGTCAATCTTGATCAGTTTATGGCGCCTGGTATGTGTTTAATTACACATACCTTTTACCTTTAAAAACAAGTTAAAATAACCAAAAACGGACATAAAATGCCAAAAATATGCTTGTTCTGCTAATTATGTTGTGCAGGAACGGATATCTAAGAAAAGGACGAAAAACGAAGCCGAAACGACAAAACCGGACACGGAATGGAAAAGCGTGGAAAAGACAAAGCCCAAGTGTCAAAAAGTCAACCAAAGTCAACCCCGAAAAATCCAAAATCAAAAAGTGAAGAAAAATAAGTTTAGGGACCAATTCTGCCAAGTCCCTAACTTATTTTATAAAGGAAAAGAGGAAAAATACTACAAGGGCTCATGCTGCCAAATCTCCAAAGTTATACACCACAAGGACTTGTGGTGTAATAACCTTTATAACACTTAGGGGTGTTTTCTGTCAAAACCCCAAACTCGTATAAACACAAGGACGTGTGGTGCAAGGACATATATAACCTTGAAGGACCAATTATGACAAAAGCCCAAACCCTCACCCCACGTTTGAAACACTGTTTGTCTCCTACAACCTTTCCCGCCAAAACCCAACCCCCCTCTTCCTGTCACTCTCACACCTTGGAAACCCCCTCACACCACTCCAAATCCATCACCATCTTCTCCCCTACACCAATAAGCTGCCAAGACAGCTTGGCAATCCCAAATAATGCTATTGGCTGTCAAAAACAAAGGGTCATGATGAACCAACTTGGGCAACAAGAAAAAAATTTAATGGCTAAGATCATACTTTGTTTTACCTCACATACAAAGCACAAGAAGTACAGGATTGAAGACCATAGATTAGGGTTTCACTATAAATAGGCAAAATTGTAATTTCAATTGACTGTCGAATTTTTTGTAAAAGCAAGACTTTGTAATATTAAAAATTTGTCCAATTTTAATATATTGCTTTTTTACTTTAAGTGTCTTTTAATTCTTGTCATTTAAATTTCTTGCATTTTACTGTTTTCATTTAAAATCTTGTCATTTACTTTAAATTGATTTTAAATACTTTGTTTTAAGATCATTTATGAGCTGATGAGACCTCAAAAGCTTATAAAAAGTTTGTTTTAATTTCTGTCAAGAAAACTAAACAAAAACCAAAAATCTTTCAAGAAGCTTGGAGCAAGGAAGCATTTGGTTTAGAGCTTATGGAAGCACATAGGGACAGGTTTTTAAGCTTTTGAAAGCTTCTTTCACAGCCAAAAGCTAGGACTCTTTGTAAGTTACTCTTTTACATTTTTGCTTATTTCACTGCTTATTGCTTATTTTCAGCTTGTATCTTCTTATCTTGCTTATTTGTTTGTTATTTATGCTATCTGATGCTTTTATGTGCTTTCTTGTTTACTTCATGCCATTACTTTAAGTTTCCATTAAAACTGCCTTTTAATACTGCCTATATTTCTTGCTTGTTTAACTGCTTATTTTTATGTACCATTGTTTGATTTTGCTTATTTTAACCTACTCATTGTTTGTTTACTTAAACCTTTACCTAGAACCCTTCTTAAAGCAGCCTAAAAAGCCTTTTTAAAACTTTAAGGGGGTGTTTGGGTTAACTTTTGAAAATGGGTCAAATTGGGTTAAAGACCATTTGGGCCACTTGGCCATCTTTGGCAAGCATTATTGAGATAATTTTAATCTGTTTTTAAAGTTTTTAAAAGTTAAAAAGTTGTTTTTGGGTTTTTGCTAATAAGCACTTGAATCTGTTGGACCAAAATAGTTTTATAGAGCTCATTATGCCAAGACTCTTAAAACAGCTTATGAGACTTATTCTTGTGTTATTTTTCAGTGTCCAAATGCAATTGTCCAAGTGGTTTTAGTTCATCTTTGGTTTTACTAAATTCTGTCAAAGTTTTCTCAAGTATATTTTTTTTAAGTTAAGTCTGCCATTTTTCAAAATGATTTTCAGTTAGTAAAAAAGTGTTTTTAGATTTCAAAAATTTGTGCACAAGCTGGTTTTGTGTTATACTCAATCTGTTTTCACTTCTTTTTGCAATTGGAGCTTATTTCATGGCTTATTCATAAGCCTACACTAAGCCCTCTTCAATACAAACTAAAGTGCCCTGGTGCTAGGGAGTTCTTTTTAAGTCACTTTTTATGGTTCATTTGTTAGCCTCAGTATAAGCTATTTGCATTTATTGAAAGTCCATAAGCTGCTTATTAAGCCCCTATAAGCTTAAGCTTTGAAGACCCCTTTAGATGCTTAAAATTAAGCCCCAAAGTGAGCCCTTAGGACTGTTTTAAACACAGGTTTGGCTTATAGCTTATTTAGGTGTTCTAGCTTATTTATTTGTTTTTAGTAGTTTATTTTTATACCCTTTTGCTTAATAGGTGTAGGCCCTTAGGATCCTTTGCTCATTTTTCTTTGTCCCTAGCTTATCTCACCTTAATAGCCATGTCAGTACTACTTTTCAAAAGGCAGTACTAACTTTAAAGTTAGTACTGCTAGATTCATAAGTTCATTCCAGCTTATTTGTTGTGCTTATTTGTGATCTTTTAGCTTATTAGGTGCCTTAGGATTATAGGTCTTAGCTTATTGGGTTTGGGTTTAGCTTTTTAAGCTTATTTGGTTTAAGCTAAAATCCAACAGCTAGGTTGTTAAAGTTCTTAGAACTGTCACTTTTCTTTGCTTACTTTTCCAGCTTATTTAGTTGTTAGAATTGAATCCACAAATTCTTATTTAGGATAGGTTAGAACCCCTTTTCAGCTTATTTGATCGAATGTTAGCTTAATAGTCCAAAGGCACCAAGAAAAAGTCATTTAAGCCTTTAAGCTCAATTTAGCAAACTGCCATCAATAAGCCACTTTTTCCAGCTTATTCTTAGCTTTTCATAAAAAGTTTTAGTTTTAGAAAATAATAAGCTTTATGTCCTTTACAACTTTGCTTTTGAAAGTTTGTCCAAAAAAAAGAGGAGATAAGGGGAAACCCGGGTGAGCAAGACTCGAACCCGGGTCTCTCCCTCAATACACCTCTCTTATAACAAGCCTTCTTACCGCTGTGCCCTTGGGTCTTTTATGTAAGACCCTTGGGCACTTAGTTATTTAAGGGTATTTTAACCCTTAAAGCTATAAGCTGTTTTGAGCTTATTTTCGGCTTATTTATAAGCCGAATTTTGGGGTTCTTATTTTTCGTAGGATAGTTGTAGTGTCTAGTATTTTAGGTAAATTTTTCAGAATTTTTAAAAGTGGTTTAGTATTTTTTATAATTTAATTTAGTTAAAAGTTTAAAAAATTCATAAGAAATACAAAAATTATCAAAAAAATATTTTTCTTTTTTAGAAAATTTTCTTTAGTCATATATTTCGTAGGAAAAATACAAAAACTTTCGTAGGGTTAATTTTTCAA
>BQNB010056109.1:0-38805 GCA_026074375.1 Tanacetum coccineum | reverse complement strand
GTCACCTATGGCCAATTAGATTGGTTAAGTGAGCGCGAATGCGTAAATAGATCTATTGGGACTAATTACACCTATCTGGTTTGGTTCTAAATTAGCTGCTTAATGAAGAACAAACGGATATATGTCATGTCGATTGTGCATTATGGTGGTCTTTGGTTTGGGACACCGGTTAAGGGCAAGAATACTATTCGACAGGATGTAGCATGCCCTGTTGATTTGGGTGATGCTGTGCGTGACTTTTACCATCACATATCTGAAGTTCGTGTTGATAGAATTGTCGGGATTGAGACTGCTTAGAGACGGTTGGAGGCCGATCAGTTGATAGCTAGTGGAGACAGAGCTAGGATGGTCGAGATGATCTATAGCTTGAGGTTAGAGAACCTCAAGGTTCGTGCTATGTTGGATATTGAGAGGGATCGTATGAGCAGCCTTCGTCTTCATATGTCCCTTTCACAGGAGGAGTTTCGTCAGATTCGTAGTGATCGTGATGATGCTCGAGGGAGACTTAGGAGGTTGGAGTTGTATCTTGGGAGGCCCTTTGGCTTTCGTCCATAGTCTAATTGTACCCTGATCATGTAGGACATTAGGCCAATGGTTAGGTCTAGGTATTAGCAGTAAATAATTGTGAATCATGAGCCTATTTTGGATTTGGGTTGTAATCGAATTATGCTTTTATTTATGAAATGAAAAGCTAGTTTTGATTCTCTCACTTATTTATCTATATTGTTATTTATGCTTCCTGGCGAACGTGTTACAATTAAATTTTACTTCATAGCATGTATTAAATTATCATTACCTGATGTTTGTATATTCGTTTCAAAAATCTCACTATGAGTTGTGTATTGTGATGTAGAACAATGACAAACACTCGTTCTGGGATGACCCATGCCGCAATTGAAGAAATGATCGATCAACGGGTGAACGCAGCTCTAGAAGCTCATCAAGTTAATCAAAATCTTGAACTTAGGAATAACAATGGAAACAATAATGGACAACAGGACTGGAAATGACAATGGAAATTGGTGCTGGCACTGGTAATGGTAAATTGGAAACAATGAGTGACAACGGTGACGCATGAGAACCCAATGTGAATGAAGAGGCGGTAGGTTGGTTTGCTCGTGAATGTACCTTACCAAGATTTCTTGAAGTGTCAACCAATTGAGTTTTAAAGGAAACCGAAGGGAAGTGGTTGGTCTGATCCGGTGAGTTGAGAAGATCGGAGACTGTTGTTTCTCATCTAGGCAAAAGTCCAGAGAAAATATCACAGTATAGTATCGAACTTGTCCCTTGCTCGGCAGTGCACTAACCTGGTGGCCTC
This sequence comes from Tanacetum coccineum, assembly GCA_026074375.1. Taxonomy (NCBI): domain Eukaryota; kingdom Viridiplantae; phylum Streptophyta; class Magnoliopsida; order Asterales; family Asteraceae; genus Tanacetum; species Tanacetum coccineum. The sequence continues at coordinate 37,487 of BQNB010056109.1, read as the reverse complement.
TCCCAAGAGAACCATCGGAACTGATCGCTGCAAATGCTATTTGTCATGGGTAGAGAGTTGATGAATCTGATGACTGAAGTGTATTGCCGAGAAATGAGATCCAAAGATTGGAAACCGATGTTGTGGAATATCGTCGTGTGGAAAACAGTTATCGCTAGTTACACTCAGAGGTTCAGGAACTCCCAACCACCCCCCCACAACACCCCCCCACCCCTCCCCCCCCCCCCCCCCCCCCACCCCCCCCGTCACCATGATGTGCACAAAATGGTTCCCGAGGAGGAAGATCGTGTAGAGAAAATATTGGCGGTCTTCCTGATACATCCAAGGACAATGTAATTGCTGCAAAACCATACCAAGACTAACAAGATGTGTTCGAATTGCCAACAACTTGATGGATCAAAAGTTGAAGGGTTATGCTGTGAGAAATGCAGAGAACAAGAGAAGATTGGACAACAACTATGGAAACAACTGTGGGCAACAACCACCCCACAAACGACAGAATACTGGGGGACAGAATGTTGCTAGAGCCTATGTGGTCGGTAACAATAAGACCGAACATCACGAAGGTCACATTTCCCACTCTGCAACAAGTGTAAGTTTCATCACGTAGGCCCTTGCACTGTAAGATGTGGGAAGTGCAACAAGGTTGGACACTTGACCAGAAATTGCAGGGTTACAAATCCCACTACCCCCACCCAGAGAGACCAAATAGTGAATCAGAAGGTTGTGACCTGTTTTGAGTGTGGAAGCCAAGGGCATTTACAGAATGATTGCCCCAAGCATCAAGAACTGAAAACCGTTTTGGTGGAAAACAATGCAAGGTTCCTGATGCAAGCTGGCAAGAGCATAAGCACTAGAGGAGGGGACGTAAAACATGTTCAGAAACACTGTATAGGGTACGTTATTTCTCAACAATCATCTCTGCCTTATATGTTATTTGGATTCTGGCGCCAGATAGAAGGTTTTCGTATTCTAAATTACTTTTAGTGCATTGCTAGACATCACACCTTATGCCTTAGACGTTAGTTACGCAGTCAAACTAGCTGGACAAAGGACTCAGGAGACCAACACTGTGTCTTATGGGGCTGTATACATTAGGGATGTTAGGGAAATCCGTTTAATATGACTGATGCAAAAGAGTTGGTAGTTTCGACGTTATCATCGACATGGATTGGTTAGCAAAGAATCATGCAGTGATTGTCTGTGACGAGAATATAGTGCGTATTCCTTATGGAAATGAAATTCTGATCGTTCAAGGAGACAATGGTGACAAGGAGAGGAAATCAAAGTTGAGCATTATATCATGTGAGAAGGTCCAGAAGTATATGGAGAAATGCTGTCAACTATTCCTAGCACAGGTTACGGTGAAGGAAAACAAAGACAAGTCGGCGGAGAAGCGACTTGAAGACGTGCCAACTGTACGGGACTTTCCAGAAGTTTTTCCAGAAGACTTACCTGGACTACCACCCACACGACAAGGTCGAATTCCAAATAGGACTTAGTCCCCAGGTTTGCTGCACCAGTAGCCGAAGCCGTATAGATTACACCGTCAGAGATGGAAGAACTGTCTTACTCAAATAAAGAACTTTCTAGACAAGGATTTATAGACCAAGTTCTCCCCAGGGAGCTCTGGTTTCGTTTGTCAAAAGCAAGGACGGCTCTTACGAATGTTGTAACGACTATCGTGAACATACAAGCTTACTGTGAAAAATCGATACCTTCCGAGAATCGAGACTAGTTGGCTCAGTTGAAGGGATCAAGTGTTGTACTCAAAGATCGACCTTGAGTCTTGCTATACCACCAACTCAGAGTTCGGATGAGGATATCCCGAGACGGCATTTAGAACTCGCTAATGGCCATTAACGAGTTCCAAGTGATGCCTATTTCGGATTGACTAACCGTCATGTCGGCAGTGTTTCATGGATTGATGAAAGGGTATGCAGACCCATGTAAGTTTGTGATTGTGTTCTCATCGAGGGACATCTTAATCTACTCTAAGACCAAGAAGAATGATGTACATCTTAGACTAATTTTGGAGTTGCTCAAGAAGGAGGAATTGTACGCCAAGTTCTCAAAGTGTGACTTTTGGCTATCAAGGGTACAATTTCTTAGACACGTGATTGATAGCAAAGGCATTCACGTCGATCCTGCAAAGATTGAGTCAATCAAAGACTGGGAATCACCTAAGACTCCAACAGAAATTCGCTAATTTCTAGGTCTTGCCGGTTACTACCGACGATTTATCGAAGGATTCTCCAAGATTTCCAAGCCTATGATAAAGCTGACTCAGAAAAGTGTAAAGTTAGAACTGTTAAGTGACTATGACTGCGAGTTACGTTATCACCCGGGGAAGGCGAATGTGGTGGCTGATGCGTTAAGCCGAAAGAATAGACCTAAGCTACTACGAGTTCGAGCTTTGGTTGTGACAATCGGGTTGAATCTCCCTACGCGGATCTTGAATGCTCAGGTTGAGGCGAGAAAGGAAGAGAATTACGGAGCAGAAGACTTATAGGGAATGATTAAGAAGCTGGAGCCACGTGCAGATGGAACGATGTGTTTGAAGAATAGAAGTTGGATACTATGTTTTGGTGACTTGAGAGCTTTGATTATGCACGAGTCGCATAAGTCAAAGTATTCGATCCACCCTGGATCAGACAAAATGTACCAAGATTTAAAGAAACTATACATATGTAAGTAAGTGTATGACATGCGCAAAAGTTAAAGCGGAGTACCAAAAACCATCCGGTCTATTGGTACAACCAAAAATCCCTGAATGGAAATGGGAAAACATAACTATGGACTTCGTGACAAAGTTACCAAAAACCGGAAGTGGCAAGATATGATTTGGGTTATAGTCGATCGTTCTCACTAAGGTCCTGCTCATTTTCTGCCAGGCAAAGGAGAATGACTAATGGAGGAAACTGACCAGGCAGTACTTGAAAGAAGTAGGTTTTATGTCGGACATGGAGTGCCTATTTCGATCATCTCTGGTCGTTAGGATGGTAGGTCGTTCTGTCCCAATTCTGGCAATCTCTCAAGAAGTTTTGGAAGTACTCAGTTAGATATGAGTACGCATATAACCCGAAACAGATGTCAAAGTGAGAGGACTATCCAATATTAGAAGACAGGCTTGAATCCGAGCATGTGTGATAGATTTCGGGAAGGGATGGGACATACATTTACCCTTAATAGATTCTCCTACAAACAAACAGCTATCATACAAGTATTAAGGCTGCACCTTTTGAGGCGTTGTATGGTCGCAAAATGCCTCGTTACCTATTAGTTGGGATGACGGTGGGAGACACTCAGCTTACTGGACCTGAAAGTGTTGTGAGTACAACACGAGAGAGTATCTAAATCAAGCATGTCTCAAGCTTCACGGGTTGATCGACAAAAGTGCTATGTGCCTTAATAAGAGAACGTAAATCATTAGAGTTTCAGGTTGGGGATAAGGTTATTTGAAAGTATCACCCTGGAAAGGTGTAATACGTTTCGGCAAACGGGGAAAGCTGAACCCTCGTTATATTGGAGCTTTTAAAATTCTCGCCAAGGTGGGAACGGTTGCATATCGACTAGAATTACCAGAGAAACTGAGCCGTGTTCATAGTACCTTTCACGTCTCGAACCTTAAGAAGTGCTTATCCGATGAACCGCTTGCGATTCCATTAGACAAAATCCACATTGATGAAAAGCTCCATTTCATTGAAGAACCGGTTGAGATTATGGACCGTGAAGTTAAGCATTTGAAGCAAAGTCGCATTCCAATCGTGAAGGTCCGTTTGGAATTCTAAAAGAGGTCCTGAGTATACCTGGGAACGCGAAGACCAAATGCAAAAGAAGTACCCTCATCTATTCGCTAACCAAGTATCCGCATCTCAAGCAACGTCTTAAGCTTTGAGGACAAAGCTCTTTTAACGGGGAAAGGATGTCACACCCCGTAAATTCCTGGTTAGTATTCCGACTCACTCCGGCCATCTACTTTAAATTTTATTCGTTACGTTTAAATCTGACAGTTTACCGAGGAGCTAGACTGCGTAAAAACTGAAAAACGTCACCGGACGCGTTCCGGTATCGGTTATAAATTAATTTAGGCATTATATGTGTTATTTTAGCTTTCCTGAGCGTTCCGTGATTTTTAATCACTCCCGTTATTCATTTTAGGGTTTTATCCTTTAAATTGCGTTTTTCGCGTTTTTGACCAAACGGAACACCGGAAACTCAAAATCTTTTCGTGTAAACTCAAGTTATCGATAAAATTATGCCATAAACATAAAATTTTCGTTTTCCCTTTTTCCCATGCATATAAAGATGGATAAAGCCAAGCCAAAATACTCTTAGTACTTGAATTAAATCATCCTTAACACCACTACTCCAAATCTTGAAAATTATTGCCCTATTTGTGATAAGAACGAGTCATTTTGTATCCTAGCAACATGCATGCATGCAAGACTCTTACACATCATGTGTTTACTTACACACTCTTACACATTTGACTAGTGACTTTGAACCATATCATATCACATAAACATTAGCTACAAAAATTGAACCATATGGTCCTTGTGAACCACTCTTGGCCGAACCACCCAACACACACACTCTTGGTGTATGTTGGTCACTTGTGCACCATTTGAACCTTAAAACCCTAACATATGGACTATAAATATAACACTATACCACAACTTAGGGTTTTCATCTCATTTGCAAGTCACCAACAAAAACCTTTTCTTCCTCCCCTTGCTCCCCATCTCACGGCACAACCCACCCAACTTAAACCTTCCATAACTTTTGATTTTCTTCAAGATCCAAGTATTCTAAACTCATTCCTAGTTATATCTAAGGTAGATCCAAGTGTTGTTTGGTTATTTTTCAAGAGTTTTCAAGAATCATAAAACTAGGGTTTCAAGTTTTATAAGTGGGTTTTTGCAAGATCTTGTGTCTACACCTTTTGCTTACTTTCTTGTGAGTATTTCTTGACCCATCTTGTTCTATTTTGATGTTGTTATGAATCTTGTTATAGATCTATGTTTATATCTAAAGATCCATGTGTTTGTGATGTTTTTACAAAAGAAACTACAATTTATTTTTGTTCATCTTAAAAATATGTTGGAAGTTTTATGACAAAGGCTTATGTTCATGTTTTAGATTATGTTCTTGGCGAGATTGAGAGTTGATGAGAGTTGCAACAATAGATATTAGGGTGGTTTAAGGTTAGTTTTGTGGTGGATTAGTTGTAAATAAAGGTTGGACTAGATTAGGCACTAATATGCGAGTTGGGTTGATTTTTGGTCATATTTCGGCAAACTATACTTGCTGTCCCGATTTTGTTTTGAGGGTTTGAGCGACTTAAAAATGTTTTCATTAGGTGTAAAAGTAGTTTTCGAAGAGCTCGTTTCGAATAGATAATTTTTCATATATCACACTTTAAAAATCGGACTTAAAAAATTATATCAAGGATCGATTATTCGTTGATACGTCTTATAAGTCAACGATGTAAAGTTTTGTATAAAGTGGTAGATATCGCCACTTGTCTTGTAAAAGTATGTAAAGTATAGGATGATTGGGAGTTGACCGTTACGGGAACGCCAACTTAGGTTGTTGTTTTTTATCAATGATCAAGACGTGTGTAAATAGCTGTGTTTTTTTTCATGGTAACGGTCGGGGAAAAGTGTCTAGCAACTTGTAACTTATCTATTTGGACTTAGTATATTTGTTTTGTAATTTTTATTTAACAACAATTTTATTTCCCTTTCCTAATCATTAACCTTGGGTTTTACTCGAATGAGGATGTGATTGTGTCATGCATGTCTATTCCGTCATTCAGCTGCCTTATTGGTTTATTACTTTTGGTGAAAGTTAGAAGATCCATACCCTATATCATTCTTCATCCTAACCCTTGGTTAAACTCGAATGAGGATGTGATCGAACACACATGTCTATTTTGTCATTACGGCCATGTATGTGTGATCCAGCTGCCTTGTTGGTGTGATACTTTTGGTGACAGATTGTTAGAATGATCAACCCTAAGCCTTATAATAAAAAAACCATTTTACCTTTATAAACTTGTTACTCCTTAGCTCTAGTGGTGGAGATGTGTATCCTTGCCAAGCCTATGATAGAATACTCGTCATGACCGAGCAATTGAGCGAATTAGTTACATGTTACCACATAGATTAGTTGAGTGATTTGAGTGTTTTCATCTACCTATTTCATGAGGTGTTTGGTTGTGTACTTGTAATAAATCAAATAAATGCTTAAACAAAAAAAATCCTTAGGGATACATTTTCATAAACTTCTAAAGGCTACTTGAGGACAAGTAGGATTCAAGTGGGGGGATATTTGATGACATCAAATAACGTTACTTATATAACATCATTTATCCCATGTAAATAACCCATTTAGTTTAATTATTTCAAAGAATTGTTATTTAATCGTTTGTATTTGAGAATTGGAGTAATTATGGAGTACTTGGTGAAGATTAGCAAAAAGGTACGCATTCTGGAGCTTAAACGAAGACATTTGAAGATTAATGTTCTGACATCCAATACGTCGTATCCATCAAGGAAGATACGGCGTATATGTGCATGCACTTCACTAAAGACCACAAAGGAACAAGATCCAATACGCCGTATCCAGAGAAGACCAATACGCCGTATTCAAGTTATGGTAATAAAATATTATGGAAGATATCAAACGTGGTCCCTACTCCAAGAAACCCCTGATACGCTGTATTGACCTCAGTCAATACGCCATATCAACCATATTCCATACCTTATAAATAGAAAACCTAAAAACGGGTTTTTAGTGTGCTAAATCATATTTTCAAGAGCTAAACCATAAAAGTGGATTTTCAAAAGAGAAGAAGAGCAGAAGAGGTCTTGCAACGTAATTAATTCCATAGGAAACAACTTGTAATCTCCTATACTCTTGTAATCGTTCAGTTTTTGGTATCATTCGTTAACTCGGTTACTTTACCTGGCTAAATTATTACTCTTGTATTGATTATGACGCTTGAAGGCTAATACCTTCGAGTATTAGCCATTATTATGAAGATCTAAATGTTTGGTTTGTTTATCTCGATTGCTTAATTTATTGTTGATTGCTTGTTTATGTTTATCAGTTTATACTTCTTTACGTGCTTTTTTATGCGACCTATCATTCAACTGGATCTAGTGATATGGACCAAGTAATATAGATTTCGGGATGGCTCTCCATATAGTGATTTATACATCTAGACCAATAGGATCACAAATAACGACCTATCTTTGCCCTTAGATTGTGAGCTTAGTTGGACCAACAGGTGACCTTAGGATCAACGAGTACGTTCTCGATTAATTGGTAAAGACTTGGTTAGTGGACTACTAGTGTATGAATTGCCTTTAAGCAGTAAGTGGGTAAAGTCTCTATGAGCTAGGGTTTAACAAGATCACCATTGCTTTAATCCCTAAGATAGATTATAATCAGCAAATAAGGATGCTTTATGCGGATGCGTTTAATTGTGACAAAATTCTACGTATCTAGGTTTAAGGAAGAAGTATCGCCTTAATCTTAAGAATGATATGCCACCTCGAGATAAGTAATCATTACACTAAATAAACAAACCAACGTTATGATTGGATTAATAATGGTTAATACCATTTTTCTTATATTTGGCTAGACCGCTCTTTTATCTTCTGTTAATTTGCTTGCGTGTGTTTTAGTATCTTAAGTTGATTTTAGTCACCACAACCAGTCTCTCAGGCTGAAAACCCCCTTCTCCGTTAGATTTAAGATTAACATAGGTTTAGCATAGGTTTAACATAGAATAGAATTAACTTAGTTTAGATAACCAAAATATTAATAAATTGAAAGATTGTATCTCGCTCTTAGTGATCGACACCCTACTTACCACGTAACTACCACCAATCGGATACATTGCCCGTTAAAGTGTTGTTTTTGGTTAAGTCGGCAAAATATAAATTTAAAACTTGAAACCATAAAATAACAACCACACAATGACACATTAAGTTTTTGGCGCCGCTGCCGGGGAGTAAAAATTAATCTTGGTTTTTATTTGATATTTTGGTTTTTAGCATTAGATTAGATCTAACCCTTAGGATTAGTGTATAATTCTGTATCATTTTGTATATTCTGTATATTTGTTTGCCTGTATATTCGCTTAGTTTAATTGTTTGTGTAAATTAATTGTTTTCTAATACACTGTTCTGGTCGATAACCTGATACGGCGTATCCACTTCCATTGGATACGGCGTATCCTACTTTCTTATCCAATATAATGTATTCGTTCAAAAGATTAATACGGCGTATTCAGTTCCATTGAATATGGCGTATTGATTATCTAATACAGTAACAGAAGCCTTAAAATTCGTGTTTAGTTTTCGTGCCTAATTTTTTTTATCTATCTTCAGAGCAAATCCTGCTGATATTTTTACCTTTGATACAGATCATAATTATCAGAGCTAGTTGATTAAAGAAAGTAATGGCGGATAACGAGACAAAACCAACCACGAAATAATTTACAGCTAATGACCAAGCAAATTATTATTCAGGACTTACAAGTATTAAGGTGAATGGAAAGAATGCGTATGAGCTGAAAAGAAAATTCCTTGATGATTTGCACAATAATGCCTTTAGTGGAACTAATGGGGAAGACGCGGTTGAGCATATCGAATACTTCTTGAGAATTGTTGACCCAATTGATTTACCCAATGTAAATCAGGATAAACTTAGAGTTCTTGTCTTCCCAATCTTATTGGTTGGAAATGCATGGAAATGGTTTGATGAGATTTAAGGATCAATTAATAGTTTGGTTGATTTAACTGCTAAATTTTTTAGAAAATACTACCCGCCTTCTTGCACTAGCGGCATTACAACCACCATGATTAAGTGGGACACTACTAATCCAAAGTTTGAATACTGGTTGGCCTTAAAGTTCGTAAACTATAAAACGATGGATATATTTACCAAAGGAGCTTTATGGGACTACTCGAAAATGGGGAGTGATGATACGGATCTTACTAATGAAAAGGGATCGGATCTTGAGGATGAGTACTCAAGTGATGTGGATGAAACTGCCAAAATCTTCAAGATCGAAGACAATTACTTGACTACGAGACACCCTTGTGTAAAGCATTCAATGAATTCAACTATCTCCTTAAAATCGACACGGATCTGTTTACTTTCGAAATCCAAGAAATCAAGACTTACGAGGAGTATGAGTTGGATAATAATATGACGGGGGAACTTGAGGAACCATGGTCAGAAAACGGGATACCATATCAACTGTGTGATCATATTTGCGAACCATATCGTTTTAAGAATGGAATGACTAAATGGCCTACGTGTAGTTCAGATATTGATGGGTTCTGTAACGGTGGAGAACTACCCGGGATGGTTCGAGTCGGATGTATGACTTATTTTCAGGATCACAAATGGTATGATGAGTTGACTGATGGAAAGCTGAAAGAAGAAGCTTTAACGCATAAGGCCAGAATTGAAGAATCATGGGGGGATGCAACTCCCGGAGTAATGAAATTCTGCGAATGGTTGAAAAATAGTTTTGAGAACTTCCACGAACTAGATTATGATGTATTAGTAAAACTGGAAGAATGTTGGTGGAAGGTAAATGCTCATGAGAAAGCCCCATTCGCTCGATGGGAAAATTACGGTCAAGGACCGTATGCGAACGCTAAAACAAAGAAAGATTATGACCCTAATCTTGATAATAATGCAAACAACGCCGGTGATACTCAAGACACTAAGAAGGAACGTCATGATCCATCGGTTTGCAATATAAGAAAATTCGAGATGGTTAAGTATTCGTTCAGAGATGATGAAGGGTATGTGGCTATAAAAGAAAATGAATACGAATATTTGACGAGTACAAGTGAAGAAAGCTGGAAGGAAAAAGTCTAACTTAAAGACTAGTTAAAAGAAAAGTGCTTCCCGAGAGACAACCCAGATTGTTATTTATTTTTATCGTGTCTGTCTTCCCAGACATCAATATGGCGTATCCACTCCATACCATACGGCGTATTGAATGTTTGGACGTTATCAGTCCTTTATTTCTATGCACTTTAAACATTATTGTCAGTTCTGTCAATACGGCGTATTCATGTACATGATACGGCGTATTCAACAGACTAACCCGTATTTAGATACTTCATACAGGTTTCTTAATACGGCGTATTCCAGTTTATGGATACGACGTATTGGTCTCATGTACAGTTTATTTAGCTTATTTAATTAACCGTAGATACCCGAGATAAAATTTTGCATGTTTTTCCTATATTTTGCACAGGACCTCACTGTAAAGAAATCGACGATGTTGGTGAAGTATCTACAATCTGGAAATCTAGAAGTGTTGGAGTCTTGAAATCTCAAGACGGTTGTTCAACATACAATCTTTCTCATAAACTCAACTTGGAGAATCTACCGAGAAAAATATCAGGGGAGTTTCTCATTCTAATTCTTTTAATTCCTGTTTTTAATGTTTTATCTATACAACGAGGACGTTGTATAATTCAAGTGGGGGGATGGGAATTAGAATGTATACTTGTCCTATTTTTCACATAAAATGCTTAAATTATGCTCAAATTTTAAAAAAATTCAAGCATACTTTTGTGAAATTACTTGTTACATAACCCGCATACAATAACCCTTATTAGATATTGTAAGGATTTAACCTTATCCGTTTCCAAATGTTTACCCAAATTCCATAAAATATGAGTGTGTCGGTGATGTTGTAGACTTTAGAACTTGGCTTGGTATATCTATTCGAGACCACAATAATGAGTACTATAAATTTAGATGTAGTAACTTGTTTAAATTGGTAAATTTCTAGGATTTTACCCAAAAAGCCTTTATATGTTATTTTATTAACTAACTACACTGGTTATATAAATCCCCGTATAAACCCTTTGTTTACTCTCATCTTAAGAGTAAGATGCACCTAGAAAAACCAATAGAGCCAATCCTTTAGGAATAACACCAACTGTTTATTTCGTTACACCTTTACACCTTAGCCCACCCTGTTAGATTAAGTCCATTTATCAGTTGCTAGTTGCTTAAAGTGTAAAGTATGTATTTCCCGAGTCTTGTGTTAATTTTTTATCTTTGGTACGGTTGGGAAGAAATTTGCACATTGCAAATGGGAATATATAAAGTAGTCAAAACTTATGTATTTTTACTACCAACATAATTATTGGTACGTCCGAAGAATGAAGAATTATCAAAGGAATAATCCGGAGTTATTATGATCGTGAAGATGGTGAAATTACACCGATTTTCGTAGTTAGTATATATAAAAAACAAAAAAATTAGAAAAATCGCAAAATCAAAAAGAGGAGGAAAGTTTAAAGATAATCGTTTCGCAAAAGCTTAGACCGAAGGAATTATACGAAGGATCGATTATTCGTTGATACGTCTATAAGTCAACGATGTAAAGTTTTGTATAAAGTGGTAGATATCGCCACTTGTCTGGTAAAAAGTATAGTAAAGTAAAGGGATGAATTGGGAAGTTGACCGTTGCGGGAACGCCAACTCAAGTTGTTGTTTTTTATCTATGATCAAGACGTGTGTAAATAGTTGTGTCTTTTTCATGGTAACGGTCGGGAAAAAGTGTCTAGCAACTTGTATCTTGGACCTAATCTATTTGCTTTGTAATTTTTATTTAACAACAATTTAATTCCCTTTCCTAATCATTAACCATGGGTTTTACGCGAATGAGGATGTGTACGAGCATGCATGTCTATTCCGTCGTTACGGCCATGTATGCATGTCTCAGCTGCCTTGTTGGTTTATTACTATTGGTGAAAGTTAGAAGATCCCTACCCTATATCATTCTTCATCCTAACCCTTGGTTAAACTCGAATGAGAATGTGATCGAACAAACCATGTCTAACTGTCGTTACGGCATGCATATGTGCTTCATAGCCATTGTTGTGGTACTTTTGGTGAAAGATTGTAGAATGATCAACCCTAAGCCTTATTATAAAAACCCATTTTACCTTTATAAACTTGTTACTCCTTAGCTCTAGTGGTGAAGATGTGTATCCTTGCCAAGCCTATGATAGAATACTCGTCACGACTGAGCAATTGAGAGAATTAGTTACATGTTACCACATAGATTAGTTGAGTGATTTGAGTGTTTTCATCTTCCTATTTTGTGAGGTGTTTGGTTGTGTACTTGTAATAGATCAAATAAATGCTTAAACAGAAAAATCCTTAGGGATATATTTTCATAAACTTCTAAAGGCTACTTGAGGACAAGTAGGATTCAAGTGGGGGGGATATTTGATGGCATCAAATAATGTCACTTTTATAGCATCATTTATCCCATGAAAATAATCCATTTTTTATAATTATTGCAAAGAATTGTTACTTAATCGTTTGTATTTGAGAATTACAGTAATTATGGAGTACTTGATGAAAGTTAACTAAAAGGCACGCATTCTGGAGCTTAAACGAAGATATTTGAAGATTATTGTTCTGACACCCAATACGCCATATCCATTAAGGAAGATACGGCGTATCTGTGCTTGCACTTCACTAAAGACCACGAATGAAACAAGATCAATACGCCGTATCCAGAGAATCCTATACGCCGTATTCAAGTTATAGAATATAAAGATTCTGGAAGATATCGAACGTGGTCCCTACTCCAAGAAACTCCCAATACGCCGTATCGAAGCATTTCGATACGCCGTATCGACCTTTTTCCAGACCTTATAAATAGAAAACTCAAAAACGATTTTGAAGTGTGCTAAATCATATTTTTGATACCTAAACCATAAAATTCGATTTTTAGGGGAGAAGAAGAGCAGAAGAGGTCTTGCAACGTAATCAATTCCATAGGAAACAACTTGTAATCTCCTATACTCTTGTAATCGTTCAGTTTTTGGTATTATTCGTTAACTCGATTAGTTTACCTTGGCTAAATTATTACTCTTGTATTGATTATGACGTTTTAAGGCTAATACCTTCAGATATTAGCTATTATTATAAAGATCTGAATGTTTAGATTGCTTATCTCGATTGCTTATTTTATCATTGATTGCTTGTTTATGTTTATCAGTTTATACTTGTTTACGTGCTTTTGTATGCGACCTATCATTCAACTGGATCTAGTGATACGGACCAAGTAATATAGATGTCGGGATGGCTCTCCATATAGTGATTTATACATCTAGACCAATAGGATCACGAATAATAACCTATCTTTGCCCTTAGATTGCGAGCTTAGTTGGATCGGCAGGTGACCCTTGGGATCAACGAGTACGTTCTTACTTAATTGGTAAAGACTTGGTTAGTGGACTACTAGTGTATGAATTGCCTTTAAGCAGTAAGTGGGTAAAGTCTTTATGAGCTAGGGTTTAACAAGATCACCATTGCTTTAATCCCTAAGATAGATTATAATCAGCAAATAAGGATGCTTTATGCGGATACGTTTAATTGTGACAGAATTCTTCGTATCTAGGTCTTAGGAAGAAGTACCGCCCAAGTCTTAAGAATGATATGCCGCCTCGAGATAAGTAATCATTGCACTAGATAAGCAACCCAACATTCTGATTGGATTAATAATGGCTAATGCAGTTTTCTTATATTTGGCTAGACAACTCTTTTATCTTCTGTCAAATTGGTTACGTGTGTTTTAGTGTCTTAAGTTGATTTTAGTCACCACAAAACCTGTGCCACTCTCTCAGGCTGAAAACCCCCTTGTCCATTAGATTTAGGATTAACATAGGTTTAACATAGAATATAATTAACTTAGTTTAGATAACCAAAATATTAATAAATTGAAAGATTGTTTCTCGCTCTTAGTGATCGACACCCTACTTACCATAAAACTCCCATTGACCGGGTACACTACCCGTTAAAGTGTTGTTTTTGGTAAAGTCGGCAAAATATAAATATAAAACTTAAAACATAAATTACAACCACACAAAGACACATCAATGGTATCAATAAATCCATAGTCAACCCTACGATCTAAAGTATGTACTGTCGAGCTCTCCCCGACCTCAAACCTAGAGTCAAGAGCAGTGAGACATAACCTCTTCCAAAATGGCATATTCGTCTCGGGAATATCACTCCTACGATCAACAAATGGTAATAACAAAGGTGGTGATGGTACAGGTGGTGGTGATGTAGCTCTTGACTGAATCATGGCTGCTTTGTAGCCTAGTGGTGCATCAATAAAGGTAGGGCTAGTATGGGTAGGTGGTGATGGTAGTGGTAAGGGTGGAGATAGTACAAGTATTGGTGGAGATGGTATTTGTGGGAGTGGAGATGACCAAGGTAATAATGGAGATGGTGGTGGTGGTGATGGAGGTGTAGGTGCAGAAGCAAATTCAGCATTAAGTGGCTTAATAGATGCTGCCATAGGTGGTTGGAGTCTGACAGTCTTTCGTGCCCTACGGAGACGTGTCTAAGAAAAAGGGACCTTAGTCCAAGGTGATATAGGTGGTGGTGGTGTAGGAGCAGACTTGTCCTTCTCAAATGGTTTTGTCTCCTCAGCTAAGGGGATAGGGTCGATAGCAGGTAATGCAACAGAGTCGGCTGGAGCTAGATGCTCCTCCTCTTCATCCTTGTCCTCCCCGGAGGCCTCCTCATCTTCCTTAAAATTTAACTTGCTCATCCTTGTAAATGTAATACATAACAAATACTCCAAAATGTAATGCGCTTAAATCTCTATTGCAAGTTGACTCCCAAAATGATGACCCTAATGTATCCTTGTTCTTGTACCTTATTGACCTGAGAAAAACATGCTTTAAAACGTCAACATAAAGTTGGTGAATTCATAGGTTTAAGTAATGTATAAAGTAGGACCACAAGATTTCAACAGCGCAATAATGTAACACATACAATATCATAAAAGTAATTACGAATGCACTAAGCTCATGACATTGAAGCTACAACATGTATGTACTTGCAATTTAATGCCAATAATGTGCCCGTGTAGATGTTCAACCCGCAACATCCAAATCCGACATGGTATATGTCCGTTAGTTCGGTACCGCCAAAACTAGTGAGCACTACTCACCCGAACGGGGATGTCAGTCCCAAATAGATCTATTCATAACATTCGCGCTTACACCGAGTAATTAACAGTTCATGATTCATGGGCATAGTGGGTTACCGCTACTTAGGCAAACTCGTAATTTATTTAAAAGTGTACTTGCGTTCAAATGTAAAACAATGCATGTTTCTCACCCCGAGAGTTGCAAATCATTGGAATCGTATAAAATGGGGCTATGAACTCACCTCAGTGAAATGAATTGATTATATAAATCAAATGAGTGAATCGTCACGAGTAATCCAAATGCAACCTAACTAATTTATAGGTCGTATGAGTATAGTATTCAAAATAATACAACAATATAAATTATAGAGTTATATCACCACCTAATAGATTTTGTTTAATTTATAAATGTTGCAACAATATTTAAATCGTGCTTGATAAATAAGTTTCCATGTATAAGCATCCGTAAAAATATTATCTTTGTCTAATAGTTGATTATTTGTTAATAATACTTGATATAATATTTTTTTATATAATAATATCATATAAATAGTTTAATTATTTTATAAAGTAATATTTATAAAGTTGAAAACATGTATAAATATTATATAAATAGTACTACATAATTTTCTTAATGTTTTTATATCCCAAATGGACCCGAAAACACTCGTAAACCACATATTATATTTCCAACAGCTTCTTGTATTTTTATAAAAATGCAAAAAATAATTTATAAAAGTTAAACTGCTTTATAATTTCTTAATTAAATATCTATACACTTCTAGTCTTCGAAAACTTGATTCATAGTAAAACGTCATTCCAAACAAATTTGTAGTTTTATACTTTGGCCAAATCAGACCCAAAAGCCCTCAAAAACTCCGTTTTTAGATTCTGCAGTTTTCCCGCAGTTTCATAAAACTGTGAGAATTTATATACTTTTCTCAAATCTTTAAAAACTCATAACTTTCTCGTTTTAACTCTGTTTTGCGTGTTCTTTATATGTACGAACTCGTATCGAGGTAATCTATCAAAATAAAATATGCACAGATTTTATAAAAATCTGTATCAAAACAGTTAATTCAAACTGTGTTTGTATAAATTATTTTTATACATTTAATTATTGAAATCTTGCAAAATTCGTATCTTCTTCGTTGTAGTTCCATTATGCGAGTTCCTTATATGCACGGAATCGTCTTGAAATGTACTATTTGAATTTTAGGCCTTTATATTTTATAAAAATTTGGATTCTTACAGAATGTATAAACTGTCTGAATGTATATATTTATAAAATTATATTATAAACTTTTGACATAATTAAATTATTACAAGTCTTCTAATTTAATTAATACAACATCGTTTGTATATTTTTGTTCTAATTTATGTCCAAACATTAAGTCCAATATGTTCCCCAACAAAATGTCCACAATATTTATTTATTCCAACAATGAATTATATAATTAAATCAACACTTGTAATATACTAAATAAAATGTTATCTTACTTTCTAATATATAATTGACATGAACATTTGTTTGCTTGAGTATGTATAACCTTGTTTTTTTATAAACTTTATAAAATAAATACTAAATGGTGATTTAACAATATAACAATTATGTAAGTATAAAAATAAAATGATTATGAAAGTGTAGAGTTTATGATAGACCTTGTGAGAATGAATTAAGAAAAGAATACAAATCTAAAAAATATGATTCAACTCAAAAACCTTTAATAACCCTTAGTTTCCTTCTTGAAACCCTTAATTGAGTGAACCTAGTCTTGCATACCTTGATATACCTTATATATCAAACCTAAACAACTTTGTATGTTTGTAATCTTGCTAAAACAAAAACTATAAATCTTTCTTGTTTATCTTTTTGTTGTATGGTGAACAAATGAGGATACTTTGAGTTTTTACAAGTAATGAAAGTGTGAGTATAAGGCTTGTGTTAGGTTCCTTTTATAATGCAAGTATTATGAAAAACCATGGATCAAGAGTGGTATGGGTACAAAGGGTACAAGTGCTCTCCTCTTCCCTAGGAGGAGGGGTATAGTTTGGAGAGCAAGAGAGGACAAGGGATTAGAAAATTTATGGAAAAATGGTTTCTGAGGTTTACATGTTGGGTAATAAGAGGATGAAGTGACCTTAGTTGGAAATTGGTGTATTATTTGTGTTTTATCTCTTGTAAATCTGGCCTAATGGTTTATAAGTATAGAAATGATTTAGTTTTTGGGTATTGGGTATAAAAGTAGGTATTTGTTGAAGTATAGATGGGTATTGGTGCTTCTGTGTATGCTTAAATGTATTTTATTGCGAAACGTAAACGTTTTACGTAATCGATAAAAATAAAATATGGAAAGTTAAAACATTATCTTCATAATGATTATATAACACTTGCTTGACGTAAAAAAAAATTTGATGTCCGTTTACGTTGAATGTTGATTTTTAGTTTACGCGATTGAACTAAACAATGAAAATTAAAAGTAAACGCGCAAAAGCCTAAAAATAAATAATGGAAAGTATTGAGTCGTAAAATGACCTGAAATAACGGATTGTTACACCTAGCTTGGGTATTGTACTCGTTTCACTGTTCCAGCTTTAAGCCATTCCTCTACTTTTTATTTGACTACATTATTCTATCAGGGGCCAAGCTTCTCTTTTTGTGTACCCTAGGTTTAATATGTGGGTAAGTCTTCAATTGATGTTCTGTTATGAAGCGATGTATCCTGTCATATCAGCTGGAGTCCAAGCAAAGGCATCCACATGTTTGCGGAGTGTCTTTTTTAGTTCCTCCCGGTATTTTACCGATAAACCACCCTGATGGTTATGGTTTAATATGGATGATCATTATTGACCAGCACCTTCTCCGATGGCATGTCTTCCTTCGAAGCTTCATATGACACTACCAACTTTTAGTTTTCCCATCCTAATGTGATGTTTTGATTTGGAGAAGGGAATTGTCTTGCTTCCTTCGGAGGGTGCCTTACCAAGGAATCTTCCTTCGGAGTACCCATTTTAATTTCATCTGAGGCCTCATCCGAAATCGGCGCTCGAATCCAAGGGTGCGTCATCTTCCCTTCTTGAGCAGATTGTGTGCCTCCTCGATCCTCCTACACTCTCGTAGGGTTTCCCTACTAGTTACCATAGTGGCTACTCCGTTGGCCGATGGGAACTTGATCATCGAATGTACCATGGAAGTCACTACTCCTAATTTCCTCATTCCCGTCCTTCCTAATATCATATTATAAGGGGAATGACATTTTACCACAAAGAATTCCATTACTATCATTCTGACTCTGTCTTGTTCTCACATGGTAACACTCAGGTATATCACACCTAGGGGGTAGTTTACTTATCTTGAGAATCCCACTAACGGTGCTCTGGATTCTCTCAACTCCGCCTACGTGTCTAGACTGAGATTCCTAAAGCAATGTTCATACATGACCTCCGACGAGCTTCCTCCATCCACATATATTCTTCGTACTTTGAAACCTTTAATATATGCTTCTAGAACTATGGGAGAATCGACCAACTGATATCTTGGTGCATAGGGAAAATGACATCTCGTTATCCATCCACCGCTACATCTTCTCGTATGGTCTCTTCCTATGCCCCCTGTCGTTCAACATGCCCACGATTTTCCCCTTTTCCATACTTGGGGCACATGGACTAGTCTTTTGCTGAGTCTTTCCCCTATTATCTAGTCCGAACATTCCCATGCTTTTGGGTTGGTCTTTTTCGCACGACCTAGGTTTGATCCTACCCTAATTGTCTTCTACGACGAACGAACCAATTTGTGATTCTTCCAATACACTCTCACATCAAGAATTCCCCAATCCTTTAGATCTGTCTCTTCTACTGGTGGATTTTCCTAAAGATGTAGTGACTTGATTTCACTTGTCATGTCTCTCATCAAGAGTTTCCAACTACTTTAGTTTTTCCTTGGTAACGACAAGTGGTAGGAGGGTCCATGTTAAATCAAGGGATGGGGAGGGTTATTCTAGAGTGCCTATCTCCTCACCTTGTTCCTTGATACTTGAATTATCCTTTTCCTTTGGTTGAGACCCCCTCATGAATCGATCGTATCCTAGATTTGATATATTTTGATACATGGTCACATGAATGACGACAATGTTAATGTAAATTTACGTGGGGTACTTGGACTTAGTTAGTTTGCCTTAAACTCAAAGGAGTGTCTGGTCCAGCTTGGTTCTTTCGGAGGTTGCTCCTTCGTACCCTAGCTGAAAATAAGAGAGAACACCGTTAGGTCGGTTCGGGTTTTGAACCCGAGACCTACCTCTGGCATGAGGATAAGTATGGGTGTTATGAGATAATTGTGTTGAGAATAAAGAGAGTGTGGCTCGGAGTATATGTGTGTGTCCACCGAATGAATGGACGTCAACTATTTATACTACTTTGATATTATTTGACGGCAAGGAACGTGGTTGTCGTTTATCCTCGGTGGGAAGATCGTCGAGTTTGTCCTTCCTCTGTCCTAGCTGGTCAGGTTGTCCTAATGTGTCAGACAGTCATTGTGGCCCCTTTGTCATGTTCTTCCATGCACTGTCACCGTACCTTATCTGACTAACACCGGGGCCACTAACTCCGGACCTGAACCATCTTTCGATGGCTTAGCTTCTCCGAAACACTGTTCTAGCTTTAAGTGTGTTCACATTACAAGGATGAGTTAACTGTGACTGTCTCCTTAGAGCATAAGGTATGGTGACTAGCTTTTGCTCCTCATTTAGGCCCCACCGAGTGCCACCTCATCTCAACACTCCGACTTCAAAATACCCTTCACTCATAACAAGTTTCAACCTCTTTATTTGGGCCCCACCAACCCCTAAATTTATGATATTTTCTATTTTCTCAAACAAACTAAATTCATTTCATATAAATAAAAATACAAAATACAATACGATAATAAAAAAACATACGAAATTTAAAAACCAATGCGAAAATTAAAAACAATACATCAAATTATAAATAAACTAATTATGTTGTTGATTTTATAGATGTTGTTGCCAAACATGCTCAATGATATTTCGTTGAAGCTTTGCGTGTGTTTGTTTATCACGGAGTTCTTTGGATTTATTCCAGTGCACTGGGCATCGCTCGACCCATGTTCGTAATATATATGATTGCGGACAAATATAAATTTCGCTCATTTCGGAAACCCATGAATCATGTTAGGTGTGTTGTATAACTTTTGAATGTCATTCAAGCCATGTTTTCTTAAAAACTCGAGCATAAACAATTCGATAACGCACATATTAAAAAAATTTAGACAATCGCGTGCGCAATGGTCCCCCATTTGTAAATGTTCATCTAATACATAAGGTGTTATGTCGTATGTCGATTGGCGTATGACGGATGTGCATATTATAATAACACTAAAACTCGGTTGACCCATAGCATCAGGTCAGACTCTAAAGGAATCAAAATGTAAGGGAAGAGGATCAACAGTTTAAATGTAAGTTTCAATACCTTTGACTGTTTCTAAAAATAGTTTGCGACTCATACGATACCATTTTCTAAAATAATACGGCGGATATATTGGGTTATCACCAAAATAGTCGGTCATCAAACGTTCTTCAACAACATCACGTTCACAGTAGATGTAATTACGGCGGACGAAACTTTCGGCTTCTTAGTCTTGCAATGATTGCTCATACCGAAGTTGTTGCATAATCATCTCCATGTCATCTATATCATCAAGATCGGACATACCAGCGGTTGAATCACTCATGTTTATTGGTTAAGTTGAAGTGTTTTGAAAAAGTAGTTGTGTACAAGTTTGTTAAAGTGAGGTAATATTTATAGTGTAAAAGTGGGTTTAAATTTTAAAAAATATTAAATGAAATAATATCCATTTGCCAACGGATAGAAATAACATGTGATAACGCTCAAATTGAGTATGTTTTGGGAGCATTATTCGTACTTTTGTATTGGTTATTTGGTCAGTTACCTATGGTTTTATTACTCGATTATGTCGAAACACGCTTTCTAGTGTAATTGCAGCCAAGTACAGGAAAACAAGAGAAGAAGAAAGGAATAAGCGAAGTTTATCTCAAGTACGAAGAATCCCGTGTCAGGATCAAGTGCGGAAGCATCTCGAGTAGAAGAAATCTGATTATTCAAGCTTCCAAGACCTGAGATCAAGTTGTAATGAAGATATGATGAAGAACGAAGGCCCACAACCAAGCACAACTCAAGCAAGGACCTTAAACGCAAAGTCCAATAAAAAGATTCCACGAACGACCTCTCAGCCGCCCGACTGGAGATCCTGCCGCCCGGCAAACAGTGTGCCGCCTGGCAGAGGGCCGTGCCGCCCGGCTCTTGGTGCCCACGTTTTCTATTTCACTCTTGAAGAAACCTGAGTAATCATGAAGGATCTATAACCTCTAAACCGACTTTGGACACCCCTTTAGCCCCTGGAACCGCCACAAATCAGTAGTATAAATCGATGACCTTTATGCCTCATTTTAACACACACTCCACTCTTCTCTAAACTAAAAACCCTAATTCTTATAGCCACACTACTCTCCAAAGCCATAAAAGTCCAGGAAAAGCTCCAGGAAAGTCAAGAAGGAGGAAGGATCCATCTAAGTTACAAGTTTTTCATTTTCCTAGTTTGCATTTCATTATCCATTGCAACAAGGCTGTCAAGATCGCGAGTAAACTCGTAAGATCGTACGATCTTACGTGTTTACTAGCTAAGATCGTGTAAGATCGGCATAGGATCGTATTTGGGGTGGGATCGTATGTAAGATCGTGGGATCGCACGTAAACTCTTAAAATCGTCACGCGATCCGAGTTCACCTATTTTTATTTATTTTTTATTTTTTTGTACTTATGCTCTATGTGACAGAGTTTTATCAACCGGATTTGTTTGTGTGATAATACAAAGCCGAAAGGGTATTCTTTAATCCATCAATATCGCCTTTTTGTCTACGATCGGCTACCTTTTGTATTGACTATTTCTTAAGCGGTTGGGTATTACTAAGAACATAATTATCGATGTGGATAGTTTATGAAACAAACCGCGAATCAAACTCATAGAGGTTGTTTTGGTCTTGAATTGATTGATTTTACTTAAATCTTGTTTTTGTCACTTCGAGTCTTGACGAAGGCTAAAGGTTTTAAAAACAATAGATAGGATACCCTCTAATTCTTATAATCAACTTGTTAGTCGTTGCCACAATCATAATTGAAATCAGGTTCCCTAACTGAATCCCAACCAAGTAAATTCCTAATTTATTATAGGAATCGAATTACTTCCATCATTGTTTGTTTGCATCTTAGGACTATCATCATTGAAATCTTTATCGAATTGAAACACCCAAATCCCCGTGAACGATCCCGGCTTACCAATCGATCTCTTGCTACTACGGACGAGTTCACAGTCTAGATGGTTGCTTAAGAATTGTATACGAGGTATAAATTTAAAACTGACGCCTATCGCACGCATCAAGTTTTTAGCGCCGCTGCCGGGGATTTGATTGTGTTTACGATTTAGATCTCGTGATCCCATCGTCCCTAGGTATCTTTTAAAAAAAATCACAGAACTTTGGAGCCGCCCAACGCAGCACTCTACCGCCCGGCACGCATAACCCCCTCGCAGTACCTCCCAGCACGCCCGACGCAGCAGCTCTGCTGCCAGCCAGCGGGCAATTTTGACAAAAATCCCAACTTTTTTTATCCTCTTTCCAAAATCTTTTGGTTTGATCTAGACACTTATGTCGGACAAGACCCAACTACTCCTTTTATTCTAGAACCCGAACGTTTTATCCACCAAACCTTAAGAAAGAAAAAGAAGTGAAATTCATTCATCACCCCTGAAGACGAAGTCTCAAAACAAATTAATCCACCTTATCGAGAATCCATTTGAAATCGAAGTAGTTTATAACCATTTTCTTGACCTCAACCCTTTCCCAGATGGCCAACGACCAAACCCTGTGGGAAATATAATCTGGCCGTATCACCCCACTTCCTGCGGCTGCTATCAGCCGCGGTTGACCCTTGGAGACAACTACACATCAAAGACAACGACCTTTCCATGATCAAGGATCGACAATTCAACGGACACTCATGAACCGATCCGCACAAGCACATCGCCGAATTTGTCGAAGTGTGTGAAATGTTCCATTATGGCAACACTAATGCGGATGCCATCAAACTCAAACTTTTTTCCATCATCCCTAGCGGGAGAAGCTAAGATTTGGTTTAAACGAACGAATCCCGGAGTGAGAACCACTTGGGAAGAGAATAAGACAACTTTTAGTAACTGATTCTTTTCCACCCCAATAATTGAATCGACCCATATGAGAAATTAGAGGTTTCACCCAACAACATCACGAATCACTAGTCGACGCTTGGCTACGTATGAAGGATCTACTTTGTAGTTGTCATAGACATGGTTTAGGACGAGGAACCATAATCCAAATCTTTTACCGCGGACTAGATGAACCAACCCAAGCCATCCTAGACGTCGGAGGAATTTTCCTCTACAAAACTCCAAATGAAGCACATCGGTTGCTCAAGGATCGAGTTCTTCTTAAACTCGATTGGTCGAAAGAAAACAAAGCTAAGCCCATTTGAAAAATCGTTGCTTTAGCTGAAAGCGAAGAACACTCACCGCTATTGGAGAAAATGGAAGCCTTAACAACGAGGATCGACTCACAATTCAAAGAGATAAAAGGAGATATGAAAGAAATGAGAGATGGATGCAACAAATGTGGAGGACCTCATCCATCGTTGGATTTTGATGATAAACTGATGTAGACTAAAAAACAAGATAACAAATTGGATCTGTTGATTCTACGAATACCAGAAACAATTCTTCCAACAATCGTTGATTCGATTGAATACCGATTATTAGAGTAAAATTTCTTGGCAAACATCGGCCAATGGTTTATTTTTATTAAAACTGATAATTTCCTGGCTAGGGTTACAACAGATTGTTTAAATAGGCTTACAAAACCGAAACGGGCCTAAAAAGACAGATGGACCGTGAGCTAGAACAAAAACAAGTCCAACAAAAAATAAAAAAAAACAGAAAAATGTAAATAACTCATAGTAAACGAGGGTTTTGGGCTTCGAAAAATCCATAACAAGCTTACAGGTGGTTACAGCGGCGTCCGACTTATTTTTCTCTTCGATTTGAGTGGTTACGGGCCTGAAACGGACTTACGGATCAAAAGTTATGGCTGTTTTACTGAAGCCCTTTTCTTCACACGATCTTGGGCTTCTAAAAACAAGTCAGCCCATTCTTTAATACTTGGGCCTCCATCAGGTTTCATCAAATTATAGATTTTCTAACTGCTAGTCATATCAAGTATGCCCTCTCAGAGAATCCAACGATATATGTTTCATTTATTAAACAGTTTTGGAGAACAGCTACTACTAGCACGACTGCTAATGGAGAAGTTGAACTCACTGCTAGCATAGATGTACAAGAAAAGACTATCACTGAAGCATCTCTAAAAAGACATCTAAAGTTGGAAGACAATGATGGTATTACTACTTTACCCAATATTAAGATATTTGAGCAACTTGCTCTTATGGGGTATGTGACTGATTCTGATAAACTTACATTTCAAAAAGCTCACTTTTCTCCTCAATGAAGGTTTTTCATTCATACAATCCTTCACTGTTTAAGTCCTAAGAAGACTTCTTAGGAGCAGTTTAGTAGTAATATAGCTACTGCTATCATATGCCTGGCAACAAACAGAACTTTTAATTTTTCAAAATTCATTTTTGATGCCATGGTAAAGAATTTGGATAGCACACATAAATTTTTAATGTATCCTAGATTTATCCAAATCTGTTTAAAGAAGCAAAGGAGACTCCTACAACCCCCACCAGAACCTATACTGCTCACTATCTTACATACAAACTCTTTAGCAATATGAAGAGGGCTTCAAAGGGTTATTCTGGGGAATATTTTCCTTTATTTCCTACCATGATCAATGCACCTGAATCATCTCCTTCAAGAATAACATCCTCACCATCCTTATCACCTCAAACACATCCATCCACCTCACAACCACAAACAACATCTGTTGCGAAGGAGCCTGCTCCAATACCCCATGAATCACCTCTCCAAAGTGTTTACTCACTTGGACGTAATGAGGGTAGTTTATCACTCAATGAATTGACAGTTCTGTGTACCACATTGTCCAAGAAGGTGGAGGATTTGCAAAATGACTTAAAGCAAACAAAACTGACATATGGTGCTGCTTATACTAAGCTCATTCTGTAGAGGATTCTTCCAAATAGGGGAGGAAGATCTCTAAAATTAATAAAGATCCCACTATCTCTTTGGTACAAGAAGAAGGAATAACATGGTTTCAGGAGGATGCAGAGATTCAGGAGATTAATAGTATTGATACTGAGATACTCCTAGATGTAGAAGAACCTACTGAGCTTGTGGAAGATCAGGGTAGTGGTGAAAAGGTGAAAAATAAGTTAGTACTGTTGGTGAAGAACTTAGTACTGTTATTCCTTAAGTTAGTACTGCTGCTACAAATTTAGTATACATCAGAAGGAGTGCAGAAAAGAGAAAAGACAAAGGTAAAACAATTATGATAGAGCCTGAGCCTGAGCAAACTACTATAAAGTTGAAGCTAAGACAAGAAAGAGCTGGTCTTGAAGCAGCTATAAGATTACAAGAACAGCTTAATGAAGAAGAGAGTCAGAGGATTGCGAGGGATGCAGAAATAGCTAGACAGCTACAAGAAGAAATTAATATAGCAGGACAAGAAAAGGTTGTAGCGAAAGATGATCGATCTCATGATATTAACTAGAATGATCATTCTGTGATAAGATTTTATGCACAACAGAATAGACCTTTTTCTAAAGATGAAGTAAGGAAGAACATGTGCATGTGTTAGCCTTAAAATATTGAGTCGAACATGAAGTTCATTCATTATGTATTTAAGTCTCGGTCAATCAATTAGTTAACGTTGTAATAGAAATGTATCGGGAATCAGGCTTGATAGTTAATCTAATATTGTATATGTTTCGGGTTTAATCCCAAGCAAAACCCGAGCCCGGGTCCTAGTCAAATATCCCGAACGTCACTTAATGTGTCGGGGTATATAAGTAACTTTTCCACCAAGGAAAAGTAAGTTGGTTCATTTATAAAAATTCTTTTTCTCATTTCTCTCTTTTCTCTCTAACCTCTCTCTTCTTTCTCTCTCTAGAAATCATCCCTTCTCTTTTCTTGATCGATTCGTGGTTTGTTATATGAAGTGGAAGTGATTATCGGGATCCTACAATTGGCATCAGAGCTACGTGTGGATTTGTGGTTGATTATTGTGGTTAAAAACCAAATTTTCGTAGCTTATTTTGTTTGAAAAAATAGAAAGAAAAAAAATTAAAGATTGATCTTTGTTTGTGGTTAAAGGTGTTAAAGATTTGTACTTTCGGGCTTAGAACTATCCCTTGCATCATTACTAGGTGGTTTTAACATCATTTCGTAGCTTTCAAGAAAGTTTGATGATTTTTTCTTGGCTGCGTTTTGACTAACTGAAGGGGTGTTCTTGATTGCGTTTTGCCTCTGCGTTTTGGTTATTGCGTTTTGCCTGATTGAAGACCCTTATTGCATTTTGCCTAGGGGAGACTCTGTCCATTTCATTTCTTGGTTGCGTTTTGTCTCAAAAGGTTGAACTGCGTTTTGTCTAAGAAACAGCTCTGCGATTTAACTAAAGACACTGCGTTTTGTCCATTGAAAACCCTTGTTTTGAAAACCTAATTTCCATTGAAAACCCTTGTCCATCGATCCGCGCATCAGGTGGTATTTGACCGAATTTGGGAATATATTAATCATTATCTAATCAAAACAAAACATCAAAACATAACATCAAAACATAACATCAAGACAAACAAACTTCAAGGACTAATTACAAGGACTTTGGACTTTAATTCAGACTACAAGGACAACGGTTTTCTATTGATTTTGTAAAATCCTGTTAAATTTTATCGGTTCTAATAATAGACTTCTAAAATCCCGTGAACGACTATTGTATTCAAAACCACTACATCAATCACATCATATCCACTTAAGATCCAACAACTTTCACACTTCATAATCCATAACCATTCATTCATCATGTTTACTCCAGTCAATACATCCTCAACAAATAGTCAAATGCATAATAATATCATGGCAGCTGGTTCAAAAGATCGTCTACCAATGCTTGGACCAGGAAGATATTCACAGTGGAGATCACGTTTTCTACGGTACATTGACACGAAACCAAATGGTGAGGGACTTAGGAAAAGCATACTATCTGGTCCTTACGTGCCATCTACTGTACTAGGTCAAGCTAATCCTGCAGTACAACAACATACAGCAATTGAAACAGTATTGAACATGACTCCAGAGAACAAAGAACACTTTCTGTCTAAAAAAGAAGCATTTTTCTTGCTTTTAACTGGTATTGGAGATGATATCTATTCCACTGTTGATGCTTGTAAAACAACGAATGAGATGTGGATAGCCATTGAAAGGCTACAACAGGGGGAATCATTGAACGTACAAGATGTAAAGACCAATCTGTTCTGGGAATTTGGGAAGTTTACTTCTCGAGATGGAGAATCAATGGAGTCGTATTACTCACGGTTTTATAAACTGATGAATGAGTTGACAAGGAACAACTTGCAAGTTGCGACAATGCAAGTGAATGTTCAATTTCTTCAACAACTTCAACCAGAATGGTCAAGATTTGTCAAGCAATCAAAAGAAATAGACACCATCTCATATCACACACTTTTTGACATTCTGAAGCAGTATCAAAATGAAGTCAATGATATCCGTGCTGAGAGAATAGCCAAAAGTACAAATCTATTAGCACTTCTTGCGGCTGCTCAACCATAGATTACAGGACAGAAATACCTGAGCAAACTGAATCAATAATGAAGGAGAGGATGACCAGAAATGCTGATCATGTTATGACACACGTACCTTTGCCTATAAATTACTGATACAGGAAACTGAACTCTCAATCAATTACTCGAGGTTATAACTGTTTTTCTAAAAGACTGTTGCCCAGTGTCAAAAAGAATTTGCAAATCTCAAAGCCATTGTAGTAATCTTGAACTCAAATGGAAAAACAATGTTTTAAAATGGGCAACAGAGTAATTTTTAAAAGAGAAAAAGTAATAAGCAAAGTTAAATAAGGACATCGATGTAACTGAAACAATAAAACAACGAATTGGAACAAGTGTGGCAAAATTACTTGCAGAGAATGAGTTTAATTAGGAAAAGTGCACTTGTACAGACTTACAAAGATCTTTTTGTTCTATCAATAGGACAGAGTTAGACAAAGACCCTTAATGACTCTTAATGGAACTACTGAAACAAAAAGTCTAATCGAAAAATGTTTAATGTATAGCTCAGATTCGAATAATGGGTTTGCAAATGCAGCATTAAAAAAATGAGTTAAGGAACACAAGGGAAATAATGTGAATACTAAGTTTACAAAATCATCAATCTTGGGGAAACCAGTTTTACAACCAATAGAAAAAACCAGTTCGTTGTTAGACATAACGATGCGTTTAATTCTGAAGAACCAAATTTCAAAAGTACGGTGTGGCCTCAAGTTGATGTGAGTACGATGTGTCAAAATAGTATACAATTATCTGCTAATAGAAGATAATCTGCCCTTGCAAAACTCATTCATGATTTCAACTAGCTCATCTAGGTATAGCTAATCGCATTGTTATAATAATACCTAGAGGAGGATAAGAAAAAAGACACAAGTAACACTCTAGGATCCCTAGAAAATTTTCTGACACCTAACTTTTTGTTTGCTCGATTGTAAAAAAAATGTTCTTTAATGCCAATCATGTCGCTTGTGTAATAAATTTTCATGAAAGAAGTCTACTCGCGTGCTAAGGTTCATCCAATAAGCACGAACAGAAACCAAAACCGAAGGCAGATAAGGGGTGCAATGAAAACCAAATGATAGATGCTCAAAGGATAAGGTTTTCTATAAAAAGGATTCCACTGTGCTGAGAAAACAACAAAGTTTCCTAGGATCTTGTCTTAGGTGGCAACAACGGGTAGAATTTCAAGTGTTTGTCTTAGATGGGTTCCAACCGGAAAAGATATTCATTAGGCATATACAAAGGGTTGACTTGAACCCACAATTGGGTTCAAAAAAGAAGATATCAATAAACCATGGGGAAAGCGTACAAGCTCTTGATGGTTGTGCTGTACTCTCTTAAGTACAAGTATAGTTCATCTATAAAGGAAGGGCTAGAGTTTGGTTGCAGAAAAGACAGAATGATATCAGAAAACAGGCTTAAGGAATTTTGAATCTGATGATAGACAAATGGGCTTGCTAAAAAATAACATTTTTCAGGCCCCGTTCCTCTATGTTCGAATGACGTTTGAAAACATCTGTACATGCCTCGTTCTTATCGTATTGTCGTCTGTTCACTTATTTTAGGCCTCGTTCTTCAATCGTAATGACGTCTGTACACATCAGTTTAGGCCTCTTTTCTTCATTTAATGACTTCTGATCATAACCGTTTAAAATCGGAATTCTCGTACACAGCAATGAACCGTCATGTTAAAAGTGGTTCAAAAAGTTGTCTCCTCTAGCAGTCAAGACAGCTACATACGCAAGAGTTAAGAATTACTTCATTCCTCACATACCTAGCAATGATGAGGACAAGGTAAAATATATATAAATACAAAATCCTGTAAAAATAGAAAACTTCCAAAAAGAATCTTCTCGACAGTCTTTGGTATCGATAACATTTATGTGCTTAGAATGGTCGATTACATTGACACGGGTGTGTTAAATGAAGTTGAGCGAGAGTTGCAAATAGTTTCAAAACATGTCATTTTTCTAATTTTCTAGGATGGCTTATGTGCAAATTCTGTACAATAACCCGGTACTTCAAATAAAGGGAAGTTTACAACGGAAAATTAACGTTTTTAGGTTCTTGAGTATTCTTAAAGACTTCAATGGTTTTTGCGCAAGAAAATGGATAGTGTACGTATCAGTGCACTTACCCTTACCGTTAGAAGAGAAGTCCTCTAACATTTGGTTTTTCAAAAAAGTTGAACACGATTTTTTCAAGAATTTCTCGATGACAATTATAATCTTTCAAAATTGTGTGTTCAACACTCCATCCCTCATAATGTTTTCAGAAGACAACAATTTCTCAATTGGTCCTATTTTCGAGGCGGGAGTTTTTCGAAAAAAAGTTTTAATGTTTCCTTGGTTAAATTCAAAATGACAATCTTTGTATTAAAAACATTATCAAATGTTCCAAACCAATCATACTGATAATTTTTTCTCCTACAGTATGTTCAAGACATTTTTTTTATACAAAATTTTGTAATAAAGGTAATTAAAAAATATAAGTGTTTATTATTTAATTAGGGGAGAAAATGTAATTAAAATATGATTAATCGACGAATGTGCTGAACAGTAAGAAATAGGTTTTATGGTTTGTTTTCTTATACCCAACAACAATCTTAATTCACGACATTCTGAAGTTTAAGGCTGGTTTGGTTAAGAATCAACATATGATCCAACCAGAACGGAGGATCTACCCAAGGATAATCCAAAGTTAGAATTAGAGTCTTAGGTATGATTGCAGATGTATGGATATGGGAATAATGCCGATAAGATTGGCTAACATGGAACAATCACAAACAAGGTGTTAGTAATGACGTCTTGGTAACGCATTGAAGGGCGTTGAAGAATGAATAAGAAATGTATAGATAATGTGAAACAAAAGAAGCCCTCCACATAAATTAAGCGAATCGGGTCAATAATAGGCTGTCAGAATCATTGTCTGATTACTGACATTGAAGACGACATAATGGACCCAGTGATGCATCACAACCTTCAACTATTGGAGTTTATTTATAAGAATAACTTGTTCATTTGTCATGGAGATAAACAAGTTATCTATGAATCCTCACTCGAGATCAGTGCTATTGAATAGGTAACATCTGCTCCTGATCGAGTATAAAACCATAAACGCACTATTGAGTTAAGAGCAAGTGCTCAATCTAAATGCGGCAGGACACATTCGCCGTTACTAAAACGGTTGAACATATCAAGTTCACAAGATGTTACAAGCGTCTAGCAATAATTCCTTGTGATATTTACCAGAACAATCAGCGTGTTACTTTTAGATTATAATGAAGATGGAAATCTACTTGAGTCAACCATCAAAAAGCTTCGGTAGGTGACTTGTGTGTTTTATTGAATCAAACTTGGGAACTGGATATCGATTTGGCCGTTACATGAAATGGAGGTTGATGAATTTTGATAAAAGCTTAAAACTCCCGATGTGTTAAATACGTTTTAAAGTAATTGTCGGATTGATTTTCAAATCAATTTCTCGATTATCACTACGTAAACTGCAGGTTAAACGGTGGTGAACGTATTCCAATCAACCAAATTAGATTTTTAACATGTTCTATGCTATTTTACAAAGTTAATTATCATGAAAGTAGATTTAAAGACTAAGACTTCCGCAAACTCTAATTGAAGCTTCTCAAGTGGAAGGCAATGTATGAGATGTTGGTCAAAGAAAGTTCGCAAGATGGCATAGCGATAAAAGAAATGACAAATGGGCCTTAAGTCAAGATCGCAAAGCACGAAGGAACATGACCTACAACTAAGGAAAAGAGAAAGACACAAGACACATGAGTTTAACGACATAAGTATCTCATTGTTCTATGAAGGAGTGTCATAAATGAATCATTCAGGGGATTGTTACCTTAAAATATTGAGTCGAAACATGACAGTTCGTCCATTATGTATGTTATCTCTGTCAATAAATAGGTTAAGTTGTAATAGGAAAGTATCGGGAATCAGGCACGATAGTTAAATCTAACAGTGTATTTTTTTTGGCGTTTTATCCACTCAAGACCAAGATCGGATCTGTTAAATTTCCGCAAGTCACTTATGTTTCGGGGTATATTAAGGAACTTTTACACCTAGGAAAAGTAGTGGATTTAATTATAAGATTTCACTTATCTATTTTCTCTCTTCAACTCTCTCTCTTTCTTCTTCTTAGAAATAACTTCTTCTTTTCTTGTTTCTAGATTTCGAGATGTTATATAAAAGGTTATAGGGATCTACTTTTTTTCTTGTAGATTTTAGAGTTATTATCCCTTATCAAAACTAATCTCGGCTTAGATTGTTGTTGAATGGTGTCACTAAAATGTGGGCTTGTTCTTCTTCTCATAGTAAAGATAAACGAAATCCGGGTAAATTTGCAGATATATCATTCAATACGTCTTTATTTTTCCTAAGGGGTAATATACGGGTGACTAGCTAGGAGAGTCTAATGTCGGGTCTCGATCGGCTTTTGTTTGGTTAGTATTTGTAGCTGATTATGGGATGTGTTCACTTAGGGAATCTTAGTCGCTTACGGGCATTACCTATATGTTATCTTCTATGCTACATGGTTATCACAAAATTGCCTTTCCATATCATTTTTTTAGCTAACTTTTTTTGAGAATTAGTTTGTAATAGGTATTGAGGGTAACAAATTTTAGGTATAATCATATACATAAAAAGTGTTGTAAAAAGAATCATTGTATTAGGGTTTCTACAAGGACCTGAATTATTTTCTTATTGATTCATTGTTAAGTTATCTCCTATGGGTTGTGGATCTGACATCTTACTAGTTCTTGCCTTCATTTATCCAGTGAGTTCCTCTTTTCATGCCCCATAATGTCTCATCATCGTTCATCCTCATTTTTTTATTCTTATCAACTAACTCAATAGGCTCCACTGTGTTCAATTTACTAGATTCTACAACGTTCTTATCGACAACCTCGTTGTTTTCAATACTCTTATCTTTCTCCATTTTAACAAGGGAGATGGTTTAAGCTTAGTGATGGGATTACTAGCTTCCTCTCTAACTAATACTTTTTTCGGAGTCCTACTTATTGTAAGCTCTTTTAAAAGCTCTAACATTTTTTGTATGTTATCTGTGATTTCTTTCTTTTGTTAAACGTGGATTTTTAGAAACCTTTCCATTCTTTCAGTATGTGCCGCCATGTAACCTTTTACTTGGGCTTCAAAACTAGGTTCAAGTGTTTTGTGTTGGGGGTCCGGATGGGCACGTTTTTGGAAAGTGAAAGAATTTTACCTTGGTGGCTAGTTAAGGTTTTGTGAAGGTGGGTTTGAAGAAATCACCTTGGCATATGCTTGAGGAACGTGTGTTGAGCTTGTTTTTGGTCAACGTCGGGGTTGTGTTGGCTTTTTCTTCTTGTTGTTGGCTTTGTTGGGATTGTTGGTCGGATTGTTGTTGGGAAGAATCGACTTGGTTTAGATTTATAAGAAAACTTTGGGTAGGTTGGATTGTTGTTGAAATTGCCTTGTTGAATTGCAATTTTGTGATTAGGATTATATTTATAGTGGAGGAGGTGGAATTTGCGGAGAGTGGTTAGGATTAGCCGAAGTTAGAGAGAAATTTTGGTGTTGTGGGTCATTGAGATACAGTTATTCCATTTGGTTGGGATTCATTTTGTGAGATAATATTAAGTGAGTAGAACATATTGTGTGTGAATTTATATGGAGAGTGTGTAAATATGGGTGGCTTGAATATAAGAGGAATTTTATAGGAATTTTAAAGGGTAAAAATTTTGGAAATATGGGAGTAAAAAATACCACAAAAATGGGTAGTTTCCCTAAACTTAATAATGGTCAAAATATTCAAAGAAGGGAAATAATTCACGGCGTGGGCTAGAGGTGTCGGCGAGAGTTGTATGAAGCGCCGCGGTGTGGTTGGTCGGAGTTTCTCAGCTGGTGCAGGCACCACCGTACCCTACACCAACAACATTAAATCTTCATAACGACATAAAGTTGTAAATAAATGGAGGAACCAACATCTTAGACACTCTGTCATTTCATCTCTTTCTTTCTAATATTCTCATCACTTTACACTCATAAAATCCCACACTCGTCAGATGATACTAGTAAATAAATAAAATATAAAAATAATATTCTTTCACTGATGTTCATCACCACGGTGGCTCCCTTTTTTGGCCCACTACATGTAAAAAATGTTCAAGTAACACAGTCTCACGTGTGATCCTCATCTAATGTGTGCGTTTGTTAGGCTTTTAGTTTATATCATGCTTAATTTAAGTTAAATACATAATACTACTGACAAAAGAGTTTAAAGTTTGTGGTTTACACTTTTAAAATTAAGAAAAATTAAAATGCTTGTGCGCTTGTTTATAAATTGGAGGCATTATTATTTCTTGATTACGAACTTAGTTAATGAATGTTTAATCCTCATATTCTGATTATACTTTTGATTAATTCCTCAAACTCTTTTTTGCCATATTGTATCCTTAATAAGTTCTATAAGGAACTATTATTCGTCACTATCAGCAACAAGATGAGAAAAAAATGGCTAAGATTGTTTGAATATTTTAGGAGGAGCCCAAAAATAATGTTAGTTAGGAATGTGGAAGCTCTCAGAGTCTAAGTATTGTAGAGAAAAGATAAAACAAAACTAAGGTGGTAAGATAAACTAAAGCTAGACCAAAAGAGCTCTGATGAATGATACTTGATAAAAATTATGAAGAATATATTAGGACACACGGATAGAGGATTTAGGTGGTTTTCTTGTTGCATGCTTGCCTTTCTTCTAGGCTTTTTAGGAAATCTTAATAGTCTCACAAGTACATATTTACCCTAGCATTTCGGTATCGAGATTTATAGCTAGTATCTTTTAGGCTCCATAGAGTATTCTAGTAGTCCCATTGATGAGGAAGTTTGAAACCTCTTTGCAGTGTACCTAATTGTTGTAGAGTACGTATAGCAGGATATATAGGGAGGAGTTCGTTCATACGAGAATTAGCGAGGAGGAAATGAATGGCATTACTAGTGCTCTAAAGGGGTGAGTCTATTTTGGGATTTTTATATTTTATAAAAAGTATTAAATTCATGAGTGGAGAGTGATTGTTTAGAAAAAGGAAAAGAAAATTATACTAAATGGGATAACAATTATAAGATATAGGAAAGGAGGGGACATTATACTAGTTTTAAATCAACTAAAAACAACTTAATCCTTAGCAAGCACATGGATAATATGAATGTGGTAGCATCATTTGGTCTATCTGAGAGCACCTATTAGAGATAGATTAAAGGAATGGCTGTTATCACAATAAATAAGATCCAAAACAAACTAATAAGCTATACCATTAGAAGCTTAAGACTTAAAATCAAGTAAAAGAAGAAAGAAAAAGGAGAACAAAGAGATGTAGAGAGAAAGCAGAAGTAGAGAAAAAGGAAGGTTAGATTGTAGTGAAAACCAAATGAAACCAACACATCCTACATGTAGGAGGGGTCTATTTATAGTTACGCCTTTTCTAGGCGGTGGGTTTTCTCTCTATTGGGTCGAGCTTGGGTTGTGTAGGGCTTTGAGACAGAGTATCATCGGACAATATTAGCTTAAAGTACTAGACTGGTGGAACCCGACTAGCTATTACTTTACAAAGGATCTAAGTGTTGGTAGGAAATATTTACGATATTTAATTATACATTTTCTTCTGTTTTGGTGATGACAAATATTTTATTTATAAACACTTAACGTACATGTGCTTAAGTTACTTGTGATCATAATATCATTGCATTCATACGCAACATCTCTGACGTTCAAGTTGCTTCAACAAAGTTTGCACTCGACGTAAATCACTAAAGGTATGAATAAATAAATGTTTAATTATTTTATGATCAAAGGAATTTTTATTTAAACCTCACATTTTTTATAAAAATATCACAAACGTTTTTATAACTTTTACAAAATATTTTTAGATTTAAAAGAAATGTTTTATTCAAAAAAATATTTTGAATTCAATTTTTTACCTAAAACGGCTAGAAATATTCCAGAAAACACCTACCAATAAAAGAAAATAATTGAAGCGTCAATCAATGATTAATCCCAATTTCAGGGGTTATAACAGGATTCAAACAAAAGGGAAGAAGGAATTTAGATTGTTAATTTTTTTATGAATCGGCATCTCCAAGTGGATCCGCTGCTACGTTGTCATATGCTGAAAAGAATCAAAAAAATAATACGGCAGTGAATTGCCAATTTCACCTACAATCCTTTGATCATTTAATCTTAAGCATTTATTTCCAAGTGATTCAAGCTTATTCTTCCAAGTGCAAGAGAATAACTCTTGTTGTCATTAAGATACGAAGTTATGTAGTTTAGTTACTGCATTCGTAACATGTCTTACATTCACAATGTATAGATCGAGTCCATGTATTTCAAACTTGTATAATAGTTAGATCGTGGTGATCATGGTGTGTATAGTTATTAGATCATGGTGATCTTAGTAAGTAGTGTTAGATTGATGTGATCAAGGTAGTGTCTAGTTGAAGTGAAGTATAGAAAAGTTGTGAAGGGTAGAGAAGTCGTGAAGTTGAAGTGAAGTTGTGGAGTGAAAAGATGTTGTGGAGTGAAGTTAAGTTGTTAATCATTGTGAAGTAGTGCGGTTAGCATACAAGAGTTGTGATAAATTGATTCTAGCTATGATTAGAACTCGACATTTGGCTTAGTGTCGGAAATCGGTGTAAGCTTAGTCGTGTACGGTTTTCTCCGCCTAAAGGGAGCTTGTTGACTAGTGAAGTAACTTTCGAGTTGGATACTCGGGGAGTGGAGTAGGGCGAAGAGGTGCTTCGTGATCGGTTTGCACTTTCTTTTACTTTTCGCTTTACATCTTTATTTACCTTATCGCCTTACATTTATATTTGCATTAGATCTATATGTGTGTTGATTGTTGCTTATATTGTTTGGATGGTGATTGTGTCATGGATATAAGTTAACATTATGATTGTGTTTATATTGCCATGCCATGTTTTAGTGGATATAGATGTATTATTCACACTTCTCATATTGCGTTCAACTTGATCGATAATTTGATACAAAACGTTTTAAGTTTTTAAATGGAAACGTATTCACCCCCTCTACGATTTCCACAATTGGTATCAGGAGCCACGTCGCTCTAATTTTTAAAACAAATAGTTTTAAAAATTGAGTACGATCCATATATCAAATTACCCACGAAGGGGGATTAAATATGAAAAAAAAATTGTTGCTTAACTTGTATTAGTTTTGTTGTTAAATACACTAATTATACTAGCTCGAGGTAAAACATGACGCTTAAAATAAGTGATATATCAAGTTCAGAAAGTTGTACACCTTTTTGCGAAGTGATATGTAGTGCAAGAACAATTTCGCAATCTTAATGCAAAAAATCTAGCATAAGTTATAGTTATGCATAATCCGAAAAACTAGCTACAAAAGATCATTTAATTTGATGTGATCATTTTTGTAGCATAAGTTATAGTTATTTACAAAAGATTTACAATTTTGTACAAGATCATTTAATTTACAAATGCTACATAAACATCTTGTAAATCTTTTTAAGTATGAGAATATACTTAGGAATAAGAGTTCA
>BQNB010056108.1:2343-38806 GCA_026074375.1 Tanacetum coccineum | reverse complement strand
AAGAAATTTGAAATAAGTATGATGGGAGAACTCACCTACTTCCTTAGACTGTAAATCAAGTAGGCTGACAAAGGAATATCCATTTTTCAAGAACAGTACACTAGGAACTTACTGAAGAAATATGAAATTTTTGATAGTTCCTTAGTGAAGACACCAATGGTTCCTCCAAACAATCTAGGGCCTGATCTTGCTGGTAAACCGGTCAATGAAACCATATATAGAGGAATGATTTGGTCACTAATGTACTTAACGGCCACAAGGCCTAATATCTAATTATCCAAAATCTTATGTGCAAGATATCAGTCCAATCCAAAAGAATCACATCTAACAGCTATGAAAAGAATCCTTAGATACCTAAAAGGTACTCCATCCCTGGGTTTGTATTATCTAAAATACTCAAGATTTGATCTTAAGGGATATTCAAACTCAGACTATGCTAGTTGGAACATGGATAGAAAAAGCATCTTAGGTGCCTGTCAAATCCTTGGAGGGAAGTTGGTTTGTTGGAATGCTATGAAATAGCAGTAAGTGGCTATGTCTTCAGTTGAGGCTGAATATGTTGCTGTTGCTGGATGTTGTGCAAACATATTATGGATGAAAAGTCAACTTAGTGACTATGACATCCATTACAAGATGGTACCTATCTTTTGTGACAACACTAGTGTAATAGCCATATCCAACAATCCAGTTCTTCATTCAAGAACCAAGCATATTGACATAAGATACCATTTCATAAGTGATCACATCCTTAGGGAGATATTTAATTACACTTCATCCCCACTGAGTATCAGTTAGCTAATATATTCACTAAACCCCTAGATGAACCTACTTTTACAAGACTGAAAGTAGAGTTAGGCATGTTGAACATTGATTGATCTGTCTCCCTGATCAAACATGTTTAGTATGGTGTATATTCTTATCTCTCCCTGAAACCTTATCCCTTAAACATATGAATCCCTTGACACTAATGGACACAATAAATGATGTAACTAAATGCTCTAATTTTTTAGTTACTTAAATATCCTAGGTTGGTGACTGAACAAATTAAATAAGGATCAAATATTCCTTATCTAACTATCATTCAACAGTCATGGGTCCGACTCTCCCAATAAACACTCAAATAACCTACTATGCATTAAATGTGCACTCCCACATACATAATCCCTTCCTAACATGTCTTGTCAATCACCGTTTGACTGTTATTCACACGTCATACCTACAAAAAGTGCATGACAATTAAATGGCAAAATAGTTTCCGGAATGAAAGGGATAGTGCAAGTGGGATGGTAGCATTAAATGGGGGTTACCAAACCATTTTTAACCTTTTAAAAAAAATATATATATTTAACAAAAATGAACACCCTTTCATCGCACCTATAAATACCCCAACCAAAGAAGTAACATACATAAATTTTCAAAAAGCAAACAAACTCTACAAAAATTTGCTCTCAAAGCATAAAGTGTGTGTTCTTCAAGATTTTTCTGGGTAAAACCATTTTCATCAAATCTTACCTGGTCAAAGTTGTACATCTAAGGTATCCATCTTATATCTCTACAACCTGGATAACATATCAAGCATTTCATGACAGCGATCAAAGTCAGATTCAACTTATGACCATCTAGTGTTTGATATATTGCCATTGTCCTTTCTTTTAAACTAATAAAAATGACATCCAACCAAGCAATCACATATGCCCCTCAGTGTGGTGACTTGACTGTGGAATCCCTTATTTTTCAAACAAACAATGCTGTAGGAAATTTCAATTACACACCAATTGTCCCTGCTTACAAGCAAATTTACATGTTCTTAATGAATTGCCCACTGAAAATGGCCTTTACAAAATGTCCTTCTGTGTTTTACCAAAAATTCCTCAGGGAGTTATGGTGTATAGCAATTTCCTATAACCCAAACCCACCTGCTGATGAGACTAAGTCTTGTCTACTCAAAGAGTATCTAATCAAGTTATCAGTGATGAATGGCAAGAAGCCATTGACCCTTGACTTTAAAACCTTTGTCACATCCAATGGTCTTGATTATGAGAAAGGCTCCTATGAGTCTCATCCCTCTCCAGAGGTTATAAAGGATAAAATGGCCAAAATTGTTGAAAATCCAATTCTATTGGATAGGACACCTTTCCTGAAAAATTTCTTTCCTATGGCTTGGAGAATTCTGCTCACTTTTATGATTCAGTTTCTTGGCGGAAACTACTCCTCCACTAAGCAAGTGAATTCCATTCAGCAGCTCATAACCTACAGTCTCATCATTGGGACTCAAGTCGACATTAGGGAGATCATTTACAGTGATCTAGTAAACAAGCTCTTGAATAAGTCTAGGCTGAAATACATTTCATACCCTAGATTTATTTCTTGTGCTATAGAAGAGTTAATGGGTCTTGAATACACTTAGGATGAACAATTTGGGAGTCTTCCTGGCATCCTGAGTAACTCTAATTTTAACAAGGACCTATCCAAAGTCACTAGAACGTATTGACGGACCATACGATTGATGTAAACAGTTAAAAGGATTCAGTATCCCCACCTCCTTTCTCTAGAAAGTAAAAGAAAGGAAAGTCTCATACTATGACAACTACATTACCTAAGTCACAGGGCCCTAAGGCTTCAAGGTCACTCTCTAAGAAGAGAAAGAAACCTAAGTCCAAAAAGACACCCTTTGAGACCAAGGTAACATCACCCCTAAGCCAACAGAGGGTTTTGAGCAATCCTACTCAGTCTCCTCAGGCACCGTACCTGATCCCCAAGATCCAGATAGAAACATATAACTTACTGGTATGGGATTGTCTTCCACACTCGACGAGGGCACTCCTAAATCACAACCTTTGCCTGAGGGTACAACTACTAATCCCAAAGACTCAAGGGGAAACATACAACCCACTAATAAGGGATTACCTTCCACGGATTCTAAGGATGGTGTGGTAAAAACCACAACGTTCACTAAAGGGCCACGTGGGGACAAAGACTCAGAGGGATTAAAACCACCCGCTGATATGGAACCACTTAACCCCTCTGTTGCTGATCTCTCAAGGGCTGATGTCAATTACTAGGTTGATGAAACCTAATCTACTCAACTGAGGTATCAGTCCTTGACCAAAAATGAAAGTGAGCCTTTGTACTCGACTGAGGTCACCTGAGGTATCAGTCCCACCCACTGTTTCTAATGTTCAAGCGCTTCTTTAGTCTGATGATGAAAGTGATGATGTGTTGGGGGCTGGATAAAGAAATTCCACCTACTGATCAAGATTCTCTGTCCTTACCACCAAACCAAGAGAACCTGAATCTCCTCAGGCTCAAGAATCAAGCTCTGACTCTTCCTGCCCTGAAGCTCTAAAGAAATATGACAACATTTTACCACTCACTGAAAGACAATTGGTAAAGTATCTTCAAAAACTCTCTCAGGCAATCTATGGTAGACTTTCAACTGACTTTTGGGATAAGCATGAAGAAGCAGTAGTCTCTTATGCTGATCTCGGAGCATCCATTGAAGGGTATTATGAATAAAATGTTGATCACAGAGAGCAAACTGATAAACTTATTCAGGAAACTATGAACTCACTTAAGCAAAATAGCACAGAAAAGGCAGATCTTCTTAAGGTACTAAATAGGGTCACTGATACTCTCAAAGCTATTCAGGAAGTTGTTAAGGAAGATCCTTCACTTACCAAGAAACTGCTTGAAGCTACTGAGGTCTACACAGAAACCTCTAAAAACATCACTGAACTCATCTCCCTAACCAAGGCTTTTAACTTCTTTGGTCTTAAATCTTTGATTAAAGCACTACAAGCTGTTGTTGATGCTCAAAATGAGCACCTAAGTACATAGGCTAAGTCATCTATCAGTTTGGCACGGAATGTTGGTCCTATACTGACTCAAATTAAGCTTACTCAAGCTGCTCTTCAGTCTGATATTTCCTCCCTCAAGACAGACACATCAGACATCAAATCTATAATGATAGAAATCTATCAGGAGTTTAAGGGTCCGTCTTCAACCCCCTCAAGTAGTGTGCTTACAACAACACTTACTCTTACTGAAGGTCCAGCAACGGTTAGGGGTAGAATGTCATACCAACTGCCACTAAAGAACCTCCTTCTCACACTGAGGGAGATACTGCTAATAAGGATACTCAGAACCCTGAGTTAATTCATGTTCAAATCATCAGGCAACCAATACAACCTAAAGTGGTCGGATCCTTTGAGCCTTAACCTAAAAGTCCACCAGTGATCTCCAAAGTTAATAAAGGGAAAGGCATAGCTACAGAGGAAACTGGGAGCCTTTAATGAAGCTTGTGCCTGCATCAACTGTTGTTTGTCTTGATCCTGATAAACCGGTTAGAGTTCCCTACATGATTAATGGTATGATGTTTTAGCTAACCAATGATGAAATCCTAGCACACATGGAGAAAGATGAGCTGATTAAGAAAGCTGCTAAGGAAGCAAGACTTTTGACTATAACCAAGCCTGAAGTAATCAAGATTGTTAGAGAAGATGCTGAGAAGATTGGACTTGACACCAAAAGACTTGCCAGCGCACAAGTAGGTGAAAAATTCAAGAAAGCCCATGATGATGAACTGAAGGTTCTCAACAAAGGAAGAAATGAGCAGCTCAGAAGGTCACTTAACCTCAAGAACAAGAAGTATGAATACTACATATGGGCCATTGGCAATAGGCTGAAGCAAGAAAAAATCACTAATGTCAAAATTCACCCAAACACCAAACCGGTTTTAGTAACTGTATACAGAAGCACTGATAGAAGAACCTTTGAAGTTCCTAAACCCTTCTCTTTTGCTACTTTTGGTATAACTGAATTGGATGAACTGGGGGAGATCATTCCATAGAAGAAAATGCAGTTGTAAAAGACCTGATGAATTCTCTAAGCAGAAGGTATAAAAGGATCAAGAAGATCCCTGAGGAGCTTAGAATCCCTTTAGCTCTTCCTACTCCTATCCCTGAACTAGCTTCATCCCTATCCTCAAGAAGGAAAAGGAAACACATGGTATTGGAACCTGAAATCAAAATACCTGGGTTAGAGTGTGATAGGAGTCTTCCTGAAAATGTTCCCTTTGTAAATAATATGGTCATTGAAGAACTTGAGTATGGGATGTTCTTCATAGATATGTTTGGTGATCAAGCTTTCCAAAGATGGAATGATATTCATAAGGTGGGAGTAGACATTCTTGTATCATACTTAGTGAGTGCCTTAATGGTCTAGACGCTAGAGAAGGATAGATTTTGCCTGAAGCTTAAAAAGTCAATCGTTGAACACCCTAATCAAGAAAATGTTGGGTTTCAAAAGTTTCTACAACTTAGTGATGCTACTTATACAAGTTACTACTGCTAGTACTACTTAGTGCTACTGGTGAAGAATGCTAAGGATTCAAGAAAATAGACTAAGTAGTTAGTACTGTTAGTTATAAATAGTTAGTACTGCCAGTATATATGTTAGTACTAGTAGTAGAGTTAGTATTGTTAGTAGTAAGTTAGTACTGCTAGCATATATAGATAGTACTGCTTAAGTGATATGCATGAGATATATTAGGAATAGATATGCATGATCACTTAACGCGTTTTGTAAGACCATTAGGGTTTCCTTGGTGTATAAAAGGAACCCTACGACACTAGTTAGATATACAAGTTTCACAAATATTCATAGTTAGTAATCTGTAACCTAGCAGATTAATAGTAATCAAAGTTCTGTTTTATTCATTGTTCTTCTTAGCAGTATAAGTTAGTTTCCGCATAACTTATATTGTTCATAGTCATTGTTTCTCTTGTAGTTAGTTTGGATCTATCCAGATTAGCTACCACCCTTAACAGGCTAGAAAGATCTATTCAGACTGGGATCAACAAGTGGTATCAGAGCTTGTTGAGAAACTCTGAGTAAGAAGAATCAAAACAGATCTGTTATAAACCTTTACCTTTCAGATCTATTCAATGGCAGGAGAAGATGAATTTCATGATGATAATCCACCACCACCACCACCACCAGTTACACCTACACAACAAGCCCCTCACACTCTGTCAACTATTAAACTCCCTATTCTGAAGAAAGGTGAGTATGACATATGGGCCATGAAAATGGAACATTACTTGGGGCATACAGATTATCCTATAT
The DNA here is from genome assembly GCA_026074375.1 of Tanacetum coccineum. Taxonomy (NCBI): domain Eukaryota; kingdom Viridiplantae; phylum Streptophyta; class Magnoliopsida; order Asterales; family Asteraceae; genus Tanacetum; species Tanacetum coccineum. The sequence continues at coordinate 32,680 of BQNB010056108.1, read as the reverse complement.
GGGAAGTCATACAAAAGGGAAATGGTCCAGTACAAGTCTCAACAGATACAAATGGACAAATAAGGGTTTTGCCTCCTAAAACTGCTGAAGAGATTTTGGCTAGAGAAAGAGAAAGAAAAGCAAGGACTACCTTGCTCATGTCTATACCAGAAGACCATTTAGCAAAATTTCACAAAATGACTGATGCTAAAGAGATGTGGGAAGCTATCAAATCCAGATTTGGTGGCAATGATGAATCTAAGAAGATGCAGAAATACATTCTCAAGCAACAATTTGAAAGCTTTTCTGTATCCAACTCAGAAGGATTGCACAAAGGTTATGACAGGTTTCAGAGTCTTCTGAGTCAACTTGAGATTCATGGTGCAGGTGTCTCCACTGAAGATGCCAATCAGAAGTTTCTTAGGTCTTTACCTGCTTCCTGGTCCCAAGTATCCTTGATAATGAGGACCAAGCCAGGAGTAGATACTCTTAGTTTGGGGGAAAACGGAGGCGTCAATCCATAAGAAATGGTCATTCTAGTGTTTTAATAAATCTAAAGGTCTGGTATGACAACCGGGCCAGTATCAGAGCGTTTGCTACAGGACATCCAACATTTATTTTTAGAATTAATGTAAAATCTACGGAAATTCCCTACGGTCAAAACAAAATTATGAACACGACATAGAATCTCAAAGTGAGAAATCTTAGCGGCCGCAATAACGGACAATTGAGAAAGTGGGATCCGGTAATTAGCAAAATCGAAAAACCTAGTATAAACACCAATTTTGCAGGCGGGACTATTGCGGGTCCTACTATTACGACCAGGTAATTCAGGGTGAACAATATGAGGAATATGAAACTTCTCACACAGTGCATCTAAAGCAGATTGGGTTAGGATGGATTTAATATCATCAATAGAACCCATTGTCGAAAAGAAGAATTAAAGCCTAACCTGGTAGTCTAAACGAATCTTCAAGCAGTTACTGGCGTGAAAAAGTGAATAAAAAAGCTTGAGAATTTTCTAACAATTGTGATAATAGTAGAGAAGAAGAAAAAGAGAACATGAAAATAAAGGGGTAATTTAAAACCCTCAGGTATATATCAATTAAAAAACCATTTAAAGATACGCACACGTGTCTCACACTAAGTAAATGAAGGGACATGATTAAAAGTAAAGAAAACGTGATGACAGAAGTTAACTGCCATCAAGTCTTGTCAGTCAGAATACGAAAGGTCAGGGTGAATACACGTCACCCAAACCCTACCTAACCAACACAGGAAAAGTCGCGAAAAAGCTATATGTCACAGGAGAAAGAAGACGTACGACACTAAAAGAACAGAGTCTAGCAATATTCACCGCACGCAGTACAAAGCCGCACATAGTAAAAATACTAGACTAGGGGACTTGATGACGTATAATGGGTACTGCAGGCCTTTGGGCTTATGCCGTACCATCACATTAGCGCCCCGGCCCAACTAAATAAATAATAAGAATAACCAGCCAGAACTAAGCCCAGAGCCACACTGGGCATGGCCCAGATACAACAAGACGGACGCGGATTGGTCACAAGCCTCTTCTTCCGTAGTCCATCTACGTTCAACTCGGAACGTTCGTGAAGGTAATTTACGATCCCGTAGTCACAATAACAGCGAATCCTCCTTGCCCGACAAGGTTGACCCCACTCCGGCCACAACAATTGATAGGCTAAATACTAGGAAAACCCTAGATTAGACACGCTATAACAGAATCCTTTAAAAACCACAACACTCCAAATGTAGATTTTCTCATTATATTCCCAATACACACACATATTTCTGACAACATACCTTCTTATTCTTAAGCCAGAGTCTAATCGTGAGGTTCGTCCCTACGGTAAGGCTAACATATTTTACTTTCACTTATGCAGGAGATCGTCTCAATTACTTTGTTTAGTACAAGATCTAATCCCAAGAAGGCTTGAAAGTCTAGTCCAACAAGTAATCTAAGCCTAATCAGCACCCCATTACACTATTTGTACTAACAGTGAGGGAGGGAGAGAGAAAATAGATAATAAATGAATAAGAGTATATTTGTCATTTAATTTAAAAGTTAACTGTACTTGAAAATAGACATGTGGCGTACATTTAGTAGAGTAGTGAGTTGAGCCTAATCTTGGTCAAAGACTATTAAGTGGATCATATTTTTAGTCAAACACCATTTTCGTACTTAGCCCTATTAAAAAGGTTGGGGCATCATGTGAAAGGATTTTTTGGTGGATGAGAAAGGAAAGACCTTTTATCATTATTTTCACTTATTAGTTCTTTATTTTGATATGTATTGTATTTTTTTGATTTCTAAGGCTCATATTTATAAAAAGTTGATTCATTTGTAAATACTATAAACTATTGGATACATAGTCTTCTTAATACTACCGTAGTGTTTTTAATATTTTGCGATGGCCTAAATCGCAACACACTTTGTTTTTTGTTGGTGTAGACGCAAGTATTTAAGAAACACTTAGCAACATATAGTTGTGACAAGATAATTGATAGATTTTCATCAAAGAAATGCATGTCAACATCTTTTACACTTGCAATATTTCCCAGCTCACCCAGGCAAAAAAAATACAGGACTCGCGATAGTGGGAACCGCCCCAACGATTTTTTTTGCGATACAAAAAATACATATAATAAAAAAGTAAAATTTATGGGAAAATGTCTAGAGCCTTCGCCCATAAAATCTAAGGGCCCCCGTCTCTTTTGGCTGCCAACATTTAACGAGTGCGTTAATGTAAGAAATTGTATTTTTCCGGTGAGTTAGTTTGATCGGAAAACATGGAGGAATATAGATACTGGAACTGTGAAAGTATAGTATTGTGTGGATAGGCCGGTGGCTATCAAGGCCGGTCCTTAGAATTATATGCCCTTGGTGAGATGATCGGAAAAAAATGGCCCACTAAATTCTATTGAAAAATACGTGCATATAAACTCGATGAAACATGTTAAAACCACACATATAGATTAACTCAATAAAACTTGAATAATGCCATACATTTAGGGGTGTAATCGAGTGAAGCCGAGCTCGAGCTTGACAGGGCTTGAGCTTGGCTTGAAAAAATAATAGTAGGCTTGAGCTTAGCTTGATATAAGCATCGTCAAGCTTAACCAATATATGGCTTTAGCTTGGCTGATTATGATTGATTAAAGCTTGAGCTTGGCTTGAAAAGCTTGAATTTGTACAAAATTAATGTATTTAATAGCCAAACACCCAACTCATCAATAAACATGTGCATAAAGTAAAACAAACAAAACCATAAGTGAAAACCAAGGTAGATTCATTAAACATTAATAAAACTAACAATAACATTCTCGTACCAAAGTCCAACATTAGATTGAAACATAAGCCAAAGTACTAATTATTGTTCAAACATACAAAGTATTTCAACAAAAACGCACATTAGCCAAAGTACTAATTAGTTTTTTATTAGTTTAGGCTAATCTCAAAAGTAAAAACTAAGTATGAAAATACTAACACTAGAAATATAAAATTGTTAATTAATTAGAGTTAAATGTCATTTTAGAATACATTATTCATTTATTTATGAAATAGGTCCTTATAATTAAGTTAATACTCAAATTACCCCCTTAATTACTTATATGAACTTATTATATATCAAAGCTCGAAAAAGCTTGATAAAAGTTTGAGCCGAGCTATCAAAAACTTTAGCTTGGCTTGTTATAGGTTTCAAGCTAATTTTGTGGCTGACTTGAACTTGGACTAGGCTTACTTGATAAAGCTTGGCTTGATCAATTAACTCGACCGTATGAAAGAATCAATTTAAATTGTTACTTTCTTTGACTTATTTTTAAATCACAAAGAAAATGTAAGCAAATTGAATATTTATATTCCCTTTACTATCCACGTGCCAATCAAACAAAAAAGTATAAATACAATTTACTTCATCTATCACCGTACATTAAAACTTCGTTATAATCATCATAACTCCCAAAATTGATGCCCCTTGTTCGTTTATCATAGCGTCGCCCACCACAATGAGTGAATGTAATGTTATTTCTATTTCACACTTCTAAGAACGTAACACTATATACGTTAGTAATTTAACATGTAATTCCATTAACAGACTTTATTATGGCATAAATATTAATTTGTGAATTAATTTTTGTTCACCTAGGTTACTCTCCTATTTATTCGTTCACTTAGGCCACGTAACTTACTAAAAACGAAACTTATGTTACTTAATTAACTTATAAAATCTAAACGCAACTTGCTCAAATTACACATTCAAGTCATACTTATCTATACTCTATACTATATTATATGACATTTTATTTTTATAAATTCATAAAATTCAAACTTTTAAACTTAATTGTTATAGAAATATAAGGATATGCAATCTTTTAAACTCAATTGTTAAAAACTATATCTTAAGATGACATGTGTCACTTAATAATAAAAAAATCACTTTTATTTTTAAATTGAAATATCTTTTTATCTACATATTCTATTATAATCTAATTTCATCATATTTTTTAGGAATTTTTAAACGTTAATTTTGATATATTTTTATTAGCAATAATTTTTACCATTAACATTCATTAAAGAGTAAATTGCAAAATACATCCATATGATTTCAATTTTTTCATATAATACATCACTGTCAGAAACTATTGGCAGTATACATCTTTCGTTAGGCAAACGTTTGCCACAATACATCCCTGAGGACGAACGATGCAAATATTTTTTCCGTTATCTTCTCACGAGGGATGTATTGTGTAAAAAAAACCACAGGGATGTATTTTGCAAATATTTTTTTTTTTTAATTTTTCTTTTTAATTTTTTTTGTTATTTTATTTTACTACTATTATTATCGGCCAATATTTTATTTTTGTATATTATTAATATTCTTTTTATCTGTTTGGTACGTTTTTTTTCGTTTTTGTCCGACGTTATTATACGTACAAAAACAGATAAAAAACTCATAAAAACGTACCAAAACGTATAAAAATTTACCAAAACATATTTAAACTGATAAAAGCGGATGAAAGTGTATGAAAACGTACGAAAACGTATAATAACGTCAGAGAAAAATGGACAGAAATGAAAAAACGTACCAAACAGATAAAAAAAAATTATTAATAATATACAAAAATAAAAAACGGCCGATAATAATAATAATAATAATATAATAATTAAAAAATTAAAAAATAAAACAAAAAAAAATTAAAAAACAAAATAATTAAAAAAAATAAAAAAAAATTTCAAAATACATCCCTGTGGTTTTTTTACACAATACATCCCTCGTGAAAAGATAACGGAAAAATATTTGCATCGTTCGTCCTCAGGGATGTATTGTGGCAAACGTTTGCCTAACGAATGATGTATACTGCCAATAGTTTCTGACAGGGATGTATTATGAGAAAAAGTTAAAACCACAGGGATGTATTTTGCAATTTACTCTTCATTAAATGTTAAGTTTTTCCATTAACAGACTTTATTGGTAGAAAAATGATTTATAACTCTTTGACTTTCTTTGAAAATTGGTGAAAAATGTTTACTTGTGCCAACCAATTAGAGTAGGGGAATGGTCTGATTCAAACTTGGCAAATCTAATTAAAATCCTCAAATGTTTTCATCTCGCTTCAGGGTTGAAGATCAATATTCAAAAGAGTCACTTGATGGGTGTAGGAGTCCCCGGAGAGATTGTTTCTCATGGCGCTTCTTCTATTGGTTGTGCGGTTTTACATACTCCTTTCAAATACTTAGGCGTGGTAGTTGGTGATCATATGATTCATCATTCTGCTTGGTCTACTGTTATTCAGAAAGTGCAGTCTCGTTTATCTATGTGGAAAGCTAATACTCTTTCCGTTGGTGGGAGACTCACCCTTTTAAAATTCGTTTTAGGTGTCGTGCCTTTGTTTACGATGTCTATCTATAAGGTCCCGATGGGTGTTCTTCAAGATCTTGAGAGGATCCGAAGTAAGTTTTTTATTGGTGCTAATCAGTCCGACAGAAAAATGTCTTGGGTTGCTTGGGATCAAGTTTTGGCTGCGAAAAAACGTGGGGGTCTTGGGATTTCAAGTTTCTATGCTCTTAACCGGGCTTTACTCCTTAAATGGGTCTGGCGGTTTATATCTCAAGATGGATCCTTATGGTACCATATCATTCGAGTCTTGTATGGTACCTCGATTGACAGACATGGATCTAGTTTTTCGTCCTGCTGGAGTTCCATCCTTCGGGAAGTCCGAGTTCTAGACGATAAAGGTTTTAACTTTTTTTCTCATTGTAAAATTCACGTGGGTAATGGTTATCAGACCAAGTTTTGGTTGGATTCTTGGATTTCGGATATGGCTTTGTGCGACCGTTTTCCTCGCATCTTTGCTTTAGAAACTGTCAAGGAAATCTCGGTAGCTGATAAGATGGAAGCTAGTTCTTTGTGTGCTTCTTTTCGTAGGCCGATTCGGGATGGGGTAGAGAGACAGCAGTGGATGGATATCCTTCACGTTATTGATTCGGTTACTTTATCCTCGTCGTCCGACAGATGGTCGTGTGATCTTAATGGTGAAGGTACGTTTCGTGTCAAAGATATTCGGTTAGTTCTTGATGATATTTATCTCCCTGCTTTGAGTGTAGAAACGCGGTGGGTCAGATATGTTCCAATTAAAGTTAATGTGTTTGCTTGGCGGGCTCGCCTAGATCGGCTTCCTACTCGCCTTAATCTGAGTAAAAGGGGTATCTTGACGAATTCCATTGCTTGCCCGATTTGTGATTCGGCTCAAGAAGATGTTCACCATTTATTTTTTGGTTGCACGATGGCAAAAGATCTTTCGTCTTTGATTTGTCGATGGTGGAATCTCCCATGGACAGCAATGGTTTCTTTTTCAGATTGGGATGCTTGGTTTCTTTCAACTCGGCTTTCGTCTAAGCTTAAATCTTTATTGGAGGGTGTTTTTCTTACAGCGTGGTGGTCTATTTGGTCCTTTCGGAATAGGCTCCTATTTGATGATGTTCCTCCAAGGCGTTCAAGGATCTTCGACGACATAGTCTCTTGTTCTTTTAATTGGTGCACTAATCGTTGTTCCAGTTTTATCTCTAAGGAGTTTTGGTATAAGAACCCTTATTTAATTTCGATGTAATGTTTCTAGCGCCTTGCTAGTTTTTAATAAAAAGTTGCCGTTCAAAAAAAAATTACCTATCAATACAAAAAAGTATAAACACAAAGAAATTACCTAACAATACAAAAAACATATATACATGTATGATTAGATTTAACAACAAAATGAATGAAATATTAAAAAGGTTAATTGAAAAAGAACATCAATTGTAGAAATTTAGTACCTCCTAATTCGAGTAGCCTAATTAACACAAACTATTAATTTTACCCTCAAGTAATCAAATAAGCACATTATGATGTATGCCACACATCCAATGACCTTTTTATATTTCTTTATATGATTATATGAACGTGAACTTCACTGTAAATGAAAAAAAACCCGACATGTGTCTACTTGCTGTAGGTGTTTGTCAAGTATGTGAAGAAGTGGATAACTAACGCAAGCCCTTTCCAAGGTAATTATGCTGCCTTTGATTGTAAAAATTGTAAGAATTTTAATATAATTAAAGTTCGGAAATGATACGATGATTTATGTATAGTTTTGACTTTAATTTGGAGCAAGCTAATATTTTCGGTATATGTGTATCAGGTGCACCGGGATTCATCAATGATTCTCTTTTAACTTGTAATTATGCTGCCTTTGATTGTAAAAATTGTAAGAATTTTAATATAATTAAAGTTCGGAAATGATACGATGATTTATGTATAGTTTTGACTTTAATTTGGAGCAAGCTAATATTCAGGTATATGTGTATCAGGTGCACCGGGATTCATCAATGATTCTCTTTTAACTGGATTACAGTTTGTGTATCAAGGTGGTTAATGCATCAACCGGTAATGTTTTTGTTCGTTCGTTCGGATATATGTCCTAGGCGAAGGGCGACGGCAGTGCCCCTTTACCAAAAAAATTATTATGTTTGCCCTGTTTATGTCATACACGTGTTTGGATCTGCATTTTGTAGCTGACAATCCAAAGACGTTGTTATCACCTCATTGATGTTTGCTTTTACAAATTTTGTTTCCAGGTTTAGGATTCTGATATAATAATCAGTTTCACCACTGCGCAGCTTGCTAATGCACAACATAACTATCTCAAAAAGAAGGAATTGGGCATGCTCTTGACAACATATTTTCTTTCATTGCAACAAAACTATCGAAGAGTTAGAGGAAGCTGTCTCTAAGACCATGCGTTTGAGAAGAAAGTTAAACGGGGAATTGATTTGGCATCCAAACATATCATGGAAAATAGTTTTAGTAAATGTAAAACCCCGCGCTCCGCAGCGGAGCGCGGGTTAAAAACCTTGTTAACATCAATCACTTAGGTCTCAAATGATATAGTGAGGTTTAATGATCCGATATCTTCTTGTACTAATACCCCATAAAAATATTTCTTTTTTTTAAAGCTTCTTGTTAGTGTTTTTAATGAAATGCCGATAAAAAAATATAGAGGTGATATCCACACCACAAAAACTAATATACATACATGCATATATGATGTTTTCCGTATGATACAACTAAAAATAATACATACAACCAAAAAGACAAAATTTATAAGTATGATACATCAATAAAAGAAATATTAGTACGCTATAGAAAATTAAAAAATTAGCAAGTAAGATATATTTACAAACAATTACCCTTGTTAAAAACATGCTAGTACTTAGTAAAAGAACGTTTAAGACTAATACTAGCCAAGACTTTCAGTTAAGCAAAAGGTGAATTTAAAGAGCAGACAGATTGAGGTGTCGTTTTCTTTCCAATTCTTCCTCTCTTTTGTCTACTGACGCGCAGACGAATCCGTCTTTTTTTTCTAGACATAAATGTTAAAAAAACATTTATTATCACTTCATTAATTTAGATAAAATCTTTCACTTTTTCTCTCTTGTTCTCATTTCTTTTCACTTCTTTCTAAAATAGTTAAATAATTCATTTTTTTGGTTTATACGTTTTCAATCGTTTTTGTACGTTTCCATCCGTTTTTTTACGTTTTCATCCGTTATTTTACGATTTTCTATGTTTTTGTCCATTTTGCACGCTTTTGTACATTTTTGTACGTTTTTGTCTCTTTTCGTACGTTTTCTTACATTTTTGTTCTCTTTTTTATGTTTTCGTACGTTTTATTACGTTTTCGTATGTTTTCTTATATTTTTTACGTCTCAGTACGTTTTCACTCGTTTCCGTCTGTTTTCATACGTTTTCGTCGGTTTTCGTATGTTTTCTGACGTTTACGTCTGTTTTCTTATGTACGAAAATGGACAAAAACATAAAAACAAAAAAAAGTACGAAAACGTAAAAAAAAGACATAAACATACAAAAACTTATGAAAGTGAATGAAAACGTAAAAAACGGACGAAAAGGTAAAAGCGCAAGAAAACGTTCGAAAACGTACGAAAACGTAAAAAAAGTATGAAAACGTACAAAAACACTAGTGAAAAAGATAAAGAAAACAAGAATTAAAGAAATACTTCAATAGAACAAAAAGACAAACGGTCTTTCTCCTGCACGTGAAGGCTTTAGATGTACCTCTTCTTTTGCGGACATGATTTGCGGATAAAAAGGAAAAACCTCTAAAAAGACAAACGAAAGACCAATAGCACTCAGTTGTGCAAGACTACTTTTTTTCTGTTGCAAAGATGAATTATATTATTAAACAAGAACATGATACATCAATTCTAAAACAGGAATATACAGACTTATTCCTGTTAATACACATACTATTTAATACAACAAGGACAAACTGGTAATACTAACAAATACTCGGATACTATCTGGCCGATATTTGGCAGAACACAAATCATATCTCTGATAATTGAGCCAACATGAGACTACCAATTATCAGGATTCCAAGATGGATTCATTCATTCACCTTTTAGCACTAATACCATATTTCCTTGACTACATTTCCAGGATCAGCTCATTCACAAATCATTCAACCAGCAACCACAGTAAAATGTAATGATTACTAATCCCGGCATCATCAAAAGAAATATAGTCCCATTCACACTAAAGACATTTCCTTTTATCATTTACTCCAAGAATCTTTCAGCAGCTACAACCTCACTGAAAAAACAAGAAGTAAATATTTAAAGGCTTCACTATTTGTGCAAGACTACTTTAGCAACATATGAAAAATAAGACTTTCATGTAACAAGTATGTGAAGAAATCGACTTGATGGACTGAGTTTCAAAGATTTAATCTACTAAAAAGGGTGAAAAGAAGCACAAGTGTGTAAGCATTACTAATCAATGTCACGAGATTCTCAGGTCCGAAAGAACCATGACCGATTGATTGGCCAATTCACAAAGTAAATAGAGTTGAAAACTCAGCTAATGGGAGAAAAGCAAGAGCAAAAGATAGGGGAAGAGGGAGTGGGCTTAGTCAAGATAGCATATAGTTTCACTTGGTGAATAGTGCCTTAGCTCGGTTGAGTTATTTTTTTCGCTCGGCTCGCAACGGACTTATTATTGTAGAAAGAAGTTTTTCTCCTTTCTTTTGGGAAAAAAAAAACTTTAGTAACTTAAGCGAACAAATTCGCAAAGTTGAGTACCTAATAGGTATCTCAATGTAATAGGAAAACCGGTCAAGTCTCACTGTCTCAGTTACAGTTTTTGGGGTAACATGAATGAACACGGTTCTAACATGAATGTCGAACCTGTATACTTCAGTACCCCGTTTGCACCCAAAAAAAAAATTTGATAACTTAGATGAATAAATTTAAAAATTTGAGTAACCTATCTTTCTAAAAACCCTTCCTTTCCGTTATCATCACTATTATCTTTCTCATTCCTTTAATCGAACCAAACGACCCCACAATGTTTTTCTCAACTATGAAATTCAAGCCTGAGTCTGTTATACAAGGTCGTATTTGTCTCCTTCATAATCATCACAAAATGTTTGTCCTACGAAATTCAAGCTGTTATAAAAAAAAATTAGGTTGTTTTACTACTAAATCACATTTGAAATCACTAGTTATGATTCTCGTGAGCTTACATATAAATTAAATCTATTTTAAATTTTTTGTTCATATACGGACATATAAAAAATTTTCGTGTTTAATGTTTTGTAATTGTGATATTAGTACTAATAATTATGCACGTAGTTTTACATAAAAAAAATTCATTATGTATTAATAATTTAATATAAGCGTTTTAAAACCCGAGTTGACCCGGTCGGTTGAACCGTGAACCATTCGGGTGACCGGAAGCCGGATTTTGCCAAAAACCCGGTTGAACCGTGGACCCATTGGCTCGATCGGGTCAATTAAAAATCGTTTTTTAAAAATTGATTAATATCGATTATTATTTTGTAAAAAAATTGTTTGATGAAAGATTTAACTTTATTAATTCAAATTAGCGTTGATGTTGTTCAAATTTATCTATTAATATCATGTTGTAAACAATATGCGAGTTTAATATGTTTTTTTTATATTCTTATATAAACTTTATATTGATTTTTTATATGTTATATTTTAAGGTATAAAGTATGGAAGGTATAAAATTTAAGGGAGTATTTGTTTATTTTTTAAAGTTATTATAAAATATGAAAAATTATAAGTTCCATTAAACTCCATATGATTTATTTAAAAATCAAATACTAAAGTTATATTAATCACCTCATTTTTTTTAAGTTTTTGTTTTTCACGGATTTGAAGCCTATATTTTTATGGGTTTTTCTAACATGTGCCCCATGGGCACATGTTAAGGTGGGGACACAGGCTGTGTGTCACAGCCTGATTGGCCAGCAGTTATTTTTATTAATCATTATCAGGCCCCACAAATAACTACTGGCCAATCAGGCTGTGACACACAGTCTGATGTCCCCGCCTTAACATGTGCCCCTGGGGCACATGTTAGACAAACCCTATTTTTATATCTTTTTCTTCTCCATCAAAATTTCTTCATCAATTTTTTCAATTTTGATCAAAATTAATTCACTTTTAACATTTTTTTAACCAATCAGATCGCACGATTTTGCCTACATGTCAAAATCAAGCGGCCTAATTAGTTTAATTTTTTTTTAAATCGAATCTCATAAAAAAAAATCCAAAATAATGTACTTCTTTTATTATATAAAAAATTCATCTCTTGAACACTTTAAAACAACTTTACTTTTATTTTTGACTTTAAACAAAACCAACTTATAAGTGGAGGAAAGTTTAACATGAGAGTTATATGTTTTAGTGTATTAAAGTATTTATTATCGTGTTTCAAGAATAAGTTTAAAAATTTATGAAAATGTTTAAGAACTGTTAAACCATAGTGAGGTATCAATTCATGCCTAAATGATATGAAAAAATCTAAGATTTTAAAAATATGTGTATCACAATGATATTTAATTTATGTTTGAATAATAATTTATAAACGTCAAAAGTTTTATTCATAATAAGAATAAATATATATATATATATATATATATATATATATATATATATATATATATATATATATATATATATATATATATAAAGTTTTATTAATGAATGCCCTTGTGAATGTTGTTTTATATTATCTTCACAAATATTTATTATTATAAGTTACACTCACTAAACAAGCACGTAGTTACATAATAGCAATAGTTTTAAGAAAATCTCACTTATTAAATGTGTTCCCAATAATATCTCGTTCACCTTCACTTTTGGGTTGCACGTGGACACATGGTTCATTTTTTTAGTTCTCAGTGACTAAACAAAGTAAGCTATAATCTAATGGGGTAGCAGCTGGTGTGCTTACGGTTCGAAAACTGGACCGATTAAATCAAACCAGATCGAAACCGACTTGGTCCAAAATATCGGACCGAAGACCAGACCGTAATGGTCCGGTCCGGGTTGGTCCGATCCGGTTTGGTTTTCGGTCCGATCAGGTCCAATAAGACATTATCTCTGGTTTTTTTCGTAAGACCGGACCGAAGACAGAAAATAATAAAAATGATGGATAGAGGACCGGACCAAAATAGGTTTGGTCCGGTCCGGTTCGAACCGGTTTCTTGGTCCGTTGCGATCGGCGATCCGTATTACTCACCCTTATGGAGTAGTACTTAAATTATATTGGTTTGTTTCAGGAAAACACGTCAATATTGAAGTTTTAGTGGATATATATGTAGAGGAAAGTTCAACTTATACCCAATATTTATTAAAGATACAATAAACCTATTCTATCAATCTATTCTTTCATCAACATTAAAAAACTCACTTTCATCTTTTAAAAAAAGGACAAAGATCTCACAAACTGTTAACCGTTACGCAAAACAAATCATATCACCGCGACGAGAATTAAATCATCTTTCTACAGAGCTACTTTTCCATGAACTTTTTTTGATTTTTTCCAGTCGTAACTGAATAAAATTCAAAAAAAAATTCGTCGAAAGTATATCAAAGTATCTGTCTACTGAAAGATAAAAAAAATACTCGTCGCGATGGCGTATTTTCGATCGCTTGACGATTTTTAGTTTACAAGATATTATGTTTTCAAAAAAGAGGTGGAAAGTGAGTTTTTTTTTTAATTTTGATAAAAAATTAATTGCTAGGATTGATTTATTTGGTCTTTATATAATTTTGGGTTTATACTGATCTAACTCTATATATATAACTGGCTCAAATTTAAAATGATCCACAAGTCACTGTTCATATTCATAACTAGGGATGGTAAGGGCATTCGAAACCGATGGGGAAAATCAAAACCCGTACCAATTTAGAAAGGTTCGGGGGCTGGTTGGCAGGTTTGGATACTGATTTAGGTATGGATAATTTTTTTTAGCTGGGTACGGATTTGGTGACGGGTTCTGGTAATACTCGCCCGATTACCCGTATCCGTACCCGCTTTATTTCTATTATAATTAATTAGAGTATACACACACACAATATATATATATATAGTTTTTTCTATTAGATTTTTTATAAAGTATCTCTATTCTAACATATTTGGATTTTGTATATGAATTATTCGAAAGCGTTAATCGTTAAAAATGATATTCATTTTCTGTAACTATTAAAATAATTAAATACATTAAGGTGTTTTGCTTTGTTTTTTCGGTGGGTATCAGTATGATACCCGTTATTTTGTCCAATAAATATATTCAATTGGGGTTAACCGATACTCGAGGAAAAACCCGAAAACCGATGGATAATATTAACCGGGTACCCAAGGGTAATGGAGTGGATACATATGTGGATATTATAAACGAGTGCCGGTACAAGTACACTAAAACATGCCCCGAACCCGACTCGTTGCCATCGAACCAATCAAAGTAATTAAACAAAAAATGTCAAATAGTCTTCTCCTTATTGGTTTTGAGTAATTCGTCAACTAAAATATTGTGAGTTTAAGTCTCGTCGTCGTGTGAATAATTCGTCTTTGTAAACGTTAAACAAATATCTATCTATAGTTTCAATCATAACTAGAGTTCCTACGAGGCTACGACTAACACCTTCTACAATCCTTCCCGCGCGATTACAAAACAACAAACATGTTCCGTCCCTAACGATAACAAAAACAACAAATGACGCTTAAACCCACCCAGCCGAACAATTATAATCGCGTCTAGCAAACTTATAATCCATAACTATAGTCAGGCATACACGGCAAATAAAGGATCAACAATGGTAATCTAAGAAAGATCCAGACATATTGAACTCTTAGCTCATATCTGAACACAAACATGGTCATGATTTCAAATATGTATCTAGATCACATTTTGCTCACTAAAGATTACCACCACCACAAATTTGGACAGGAGGTGATTAACCCATCTCGTTGTGACCAGTTTAAAATTTTGCAGTGACCCGTTACCCAACCCAAAACCCACCCATTTTACCACCTCCATGTTTTTTGGATACAAAAGATGGATGTAAGAACTTGAAACTAAATCAAATTATTGCAAGCATGTTTAAGATAAGTTTTAATTGATGGAAAAAAAACACTAATTACACTAGAATAGCTGACCTTTGGCCATCTGCTAATTTCCACACTTTTAGTAATTAAATGACAATACTAATACCCAAGTATGACTAGAACTCACGGCTTCTAGTTAGAACCTTAATCGCTTGGACAAGCCGAGTTAGGCCTATTAAACTCGATAATTGATGTTTGCTTGACCGAGACCCATTCACTATAGCATCTATCGTGGTATTCTGCCCACAGATTTTACAGACTTGAAAGCAGAATACTTTTCTCTAAACCAACATATTTCTATATCATAGATGCCAAAGATAATAATGTTTATTTCTAATAGACAAAAGGAGACCTTATCCGTTTTCATCGCCATTGGACTAAAGTCAGCTAAAAGATGTCAGAGGTTAAAACCTTCGATCTTAAATTCTTAATTATCTACGGCTTTAACTAAAGAACACATACTTTTGGACTTAAAGAGCATAGATCTACCTACGATTACAGACAAGTTGTCAAAACACGGAGCGGATCTGGAACTGCGCCTTCATGTTTTTTAAGAACCCGTTCTTTGAAACCACATGACTAAAATCTATCAAAATTGCAGTCCATAATGCAATATGTATGGCTTTTGTCAATGGTAACATTGTCTTGGAATCCTATCTGTTAGATTTGTATTCATTCTGACCCATTTGATATTATCCTACTATAATACAATTATGAGGATACCAATGTATTTATATACAGATGTATTTATCAGTGTGTGTTGGACTTGGAATTGCACGTATCAATCTATGCAACCTGACCAATCTGAATACAAAGACCCGCCTGACCCGTTTCAGCACAATGACCCGCCTGACCCGTTTGAATATCTGACCCGTTTGAATAAAATGACCCATCTGATCTGTTTAGAGATAATTTGACCCATTTGATGTGTTAAAAGTTTAATCTGTCACTGTCGCTGTCGCTATAGATGTTCTCTGGATGTAATAAAAGATGTTGCATTTGAGACGTAACGAATTCTCTATTTAAATCAAAGGCAAAAAAAATCAGCTAAACGGATTGAAGCAATCTGAGAATTGCCAGGAAGTGTTTGCGGTTATAACATCTATAGAGAAAGTTAAGAAATTCAATATCAAAATGGACATATAGCAAAACAGACGTGATGTTTCACCAGTGAGCATCAGTTGCACGTACTTCATCAAGTTTCATAACGATGTCTGGATTACCTGCCCTATCTGTCACTCTTGCTTGTCTTTTTGTAACGTAAAAGGCCTACATAGTTGCTTTGCACATGGCTGTTGTTTGTAAATGAGCTGATAATGTGCGGAAAATGGATTACATGTTCAGATAGGTGTGTGTTCAAATGAGCCAAAGTGTTTTGTTTGCGCATGGCTGTTGTTTTTGACTCCCAAGTGTTTTGATATTTGTTGGCAATTTGAAGTATAACTTATATAGACTGTTTTATTTGGTGATCAAGACTCATTGGGTTAACTGGTAACGCAAAGCTGCACTTGAAGAAGCTATGAATGTTTCTGATAACTCCTGAGCCTTTACCGTTTTGTGTGAAGTTTTTGGACTAGAAAAACAAAAGCGAATGCAACGTTGTTGAACATAAACCAGATCTCGAACTACGGCTTTAACTAAAGAACACGTAGTTTTGGACTTAGAGAGCATAGATCTGCCTAAGATTACAGACAAGTTGTTAAACACGGAGAGGATCTGGATCTGCGCCTTTATGTTATTTTAGAGCCTGTTCTTTGAAACCACATGACTAAAATGTATAAAAATTGCAGTCCGTAATGCAGTTACGTATGGCTTTTGACAATGTTAAGATTGTCTTGGAATCCTATATGTTAGATTTGTATTCATTCTGACCCATTTGATATTATCCTAGTATATAATACAGTTATGAGGATACCAATGTATTTACATTAAGACGTATGTATCAGTGTTTGTTGTAATTGCACGTATCAATCTATACAACCTGACCAATCTGAATACAAAGACCCGACTGAGTTGTTTAAATGCAACGGCCCATCTGACCTATTTGAATGAAATGACCCATCTGATTTGTTTAGAGATAAATTGACCCATTTGATGTGTTAAACAGTTACTGTCACTATAAATGTTATTTGGATGTAATAAAAGATGCTGGCATCAGTTGTGACAAGTAACTCCACACCAGATGGAGACATGCATGCATGTATGATGATGTTTACGACAACACTAATCAAAGCTAATAAAGTGGCGTTCCCTTTCCATAGAATAAAGGGTTGACAGATAACGACATAAAAATCCCAGAGGGTGTCATTCGTAGCCATAGCAAATACAGTAATATAGTAAAAGAAAGAAAAGTCGGGTACAAAGTTTTAGAAACATTCTTCCAGCAAGCCAGCGAGAATAAGTAGTACTAGTAGTTTAATACGCAACAACAGGAGTGAATTAATAGTTGTTGTTACCAGAAGAAGAAGTAGCTGCTGATGAATCTGCAGCAGCAGCAGCAGGGTTTGGAATACCGCCAAGATTAAGAACTGAGACTCCATTTGAAATTTGAGCAACACCTTGAGCATTAGCACCTGATAAGTTAAAGTAGAAATAGCAGAGGCGTGAATGTGCAGGATGGTTAATGGAAGAATAATTAAGAGTAACTGCATATGAAAGTAACAGTGATTACAAATTCAGGTGGCTGCAAGTGGTAGTTTAAGCTTATGTGATTGCGGCGTATATAAGTAGGGATGAGCAAAAGAACCAAAGAACGGGACCGGAACCAAGAAGAACCGAACCGGAACCAGAACCGTCGGTTCCGGTTTCGGTTCTTGAGTTTGAGATTTTTAGGTTCTTGGTTCGGTTCCACCGGTACCAAATACCCAATTATTCTAAAATTATGTAATTTTTTTTCCAATTAATCCTAAATTATACTTAGGATAATAAACCCTAGTAGCCCACATTAAAAAGACAGCCAAAGTATAAGCCCCGGCTTATTTTGAGAGTTAAAATCATTCATATGGTAATACACTTATATAAGCCCGCCCACGGGGAAATTGGGCATAAGCCGGAAAAACAAATAGTAATACATAATATAAGGTTAAACCAAAAAAAGACGTAAAAAGACTGGATAGGATAGGATAGGATAGGATAGGCAGGGGCGGAGACAGGGAGGGGGCACAAGGGGCATGTGCCCCCCCTAGCGAAAAAAATTGTAGTGTAAAATTTCGAAATTTTTTGGCATTTTTTGTAATTTGCCCCCCTAAAAACCAATTTGTAGTGTAGATTCTAAAAATTATCAAAGTGTGCCCCCTCGAGCAAAACTTTCTGGCTCCGCCCCTGAGGATAGGATAGGATAGGATAGGGTGGTTACTGGTGGTTAATGGTTCATGTGATGCAGGAGCAGGATGGCAGAACATTCGTCGTCTCACTAATTAAAACAAAACAAATATGATTAAACAAGTGATTAATAATAATAACAGCAAACAAAGTGATTATTAATAATTAGGACTACTACTGACGTGCTCTTGATGAACGATCAGGGGGAAGGTCAGGTCGAGATTGAAAGTGAGGGAATTTGACGGGGAAAGGAACATAGGGCTCACTGTTTCTATTCACACAGCATTGCAATTTAATACGAGACTTCCAATATTCTTCACCGGTTCTAGTCTCGCCCTCCATTATTCTTCTGAATTTCTTTCTAGGGTTTCTTTCCCCCTTTCTTTCTTTTATACCCAAACCAAACATACTTTTACCCCCTTTCACTTTCTACACTTTTACGTTTTCTGATTTACTCTTTTTTTACCACTTAATAGTAGTATATTGTATTTTTTTTCATGTTTAATTTAAAAACCCTAAATACATCCTTAGTTAAATAACAAAAGTATATATATATATATATATATATCTTATCTTAAGTACAAATATTGTTTAACTATGTTATCTCATAGCGTATCAATATTGACGGCTCAATCCCATTTAATAACGGTTTGGAATCAATAAAGTATGTCGTGTTTCATTATGTACGTTGTAAACTGTTGGGCCAATTAAGTACCCAATTGTCTATGCCTAGATTTAAACTGAAAATTAGGCTAAGTATAGAAGACCCGCTGAGTGCAAAGCATCATCGGGTAATGAAGACTCGCTGAGTGCAAAGCATCAACGGGTAATGAAGACCCGTTCCGTTGAAGTGCAAAGCATCAACGGGTAATGAAGAAGACCCGCTCAGTGCAAAGCATCAGCGGGTAAAAAAGGACTCGCTTAGTGCAAAGCCTCAATGAGCAACCTCAGAGGTATTCAATTCAAAGACATTGTCAAGAAAGTCGAAGATTACTTGAAGACATACTCGTCATCTAAGATTGGATATCAAATGGTATGTAGAGGGAATACTCTGAAGGTTTTAAGGAGATTCAGGGGTGACAATACCCTGAGGATCCTATTACCCTTTGAGTGAAAGCAAGTGGAACTTAAACGTGCCTCTAAAGGTGTTTAGGGGGGAAATTCTATAAAGATAAAGCATGGGTCAATTAGCTTTATAGAATTAACAAATACTAAAGTATGGGTTAGTGGAAGTATAAGGAATGTTTCCAAGAGAACGTGCAAAAGCATATGCACTCGACCACTTGTGTTGTGACACATCATTCCTCCCACCACATCCACTAACTAACAAACACTATAAATAGGGAAGGCATAAGGGAGTAAAAGACATTGTTTACATTGTTGTTGTTTTATTAGTCTTTTACTCCTTTATAGAACTTACACAATAGTCTTGGTAGACTATACAAGTTCACTTGTAAACTTGACTTAATCAAGTTTACTTGTTCAAAGGGCAATCTTACATTGTCATTCAACTTGTGCGATTCATAGCACATTGTAATTCTAGTAGCCCCAATAGAGCTGGTAACCCAACTAACAACATCAACAACATAACTACCACTAATGTAGTTTAGAATGTTGTTGATGATAATCTCCCTCAACTTCTTGATAGTAGAGGAGGATCTCATGTCACAAATGTTCCTGAGTTTGATAAAGAGGATTTTTCAAGTTGGAGAGATAGGTTCCTGGTCTATCTTGATGGCCTTGAACCATTTTTTTAGATATACTAGAAAATGGACCATTTGTGCCCTTGTCACCTTTGTCCACTCCCACTAATCCTCTTCCCAAACCTCAGAATCAATGGTCACATGCTGACAGACGACTTGCTAATCAAGATAAGAGATTAAAAAGTATCCTTATATCTTGTTTACCAAATGATGTAATGAAGTCTGTCATTAAATGTACCTCTGCCCAAGCCACTTAGACTGATCTAATATTGGCTCATAAGGGACCATCTGAAACAAAAGACACCAAGATTGCAGCCTTAAGACTCAAATTCAATGCTTTCATTGCACTTGAAGAAGATAGAGTAAATGGAACATTCACAAGGCTAAAAAGTTTGTTAAATGACTTTGAAAACAATGGTGTCTCAATTTCTCAAGCTGAGGTCAATGCCACATTTGTTAACAGCTTACCAAGAAAATGGCTAAGTATGAATCAAACGCAGAGGGCCAATAATTCTATCAAAAATGATACTCTGGCAGCTCTGTATGGCAAATACAACTATGAAGAAGGTCTGATTGATCAAATCTATGAATCAAAGTCAACTAGATTCACTCTTTAGGCTTCAAACTCAAAAGCCTTGATTTCTAACCCTACTATGCAGGATAGTGACTCTAACATTGAAGAAGACCAAAAGAGCAGCAGTGAATTCTTAGCTGTCTTAAATGTTGAGTTTCATGAAAGAGCCCTACCTGCAAATCAAAGAAGATTTTACAAGAGGTCTGGAAGGATGGGTTCTCCAAAGAAACTAATAGACATGTCAAATGAAACCTGTTTTGCCTGTGGAAAGCTAGGGCACTTTCAAAAAGACTGTCCCTCAATCAAAACTTCCACACCACCCTATCCCTCAGCAAGTAAATCATACAACAAACCCAAATTTCATACAAATTCAACACCTTAGCACAATCAAAGTGTTAATAACAACCAAAAGGACTACAAAGTCAAATACAAAGGACTCAAGGCTAAAATTTTTGTCCTCACTAAGAAGATTGATGCTATGAATAAGGGAAATAGTGAAAAAGGGTTAGTTGCTGAGTCATTTGACTGGGATGAAGAATCAGTGTCCTCTGATGATAAAGGGGTCATTACATTTAAGGCACTAATGGCTATAGCTGATGAAGAGCTATCAGTTGGAAGGGTTGATGCTAGGTCAGGTCAAGGGGTTGAAATCACCATGCAAAAGAATTACTTAAAGAGATCTGTATGGTATCTAGATAGTGGTTGTTCTAGACACATGATAGGAGTTAAACAATATCTGCACAGATATTTAAAGGAGTCAGGTCCTAAAGTGGTATTTTGAGATAACTCTTTAGGTGACACTGAAGGATATAGCTCAGTGAACTGCAATGGAATCACATTCACCAAGGTTGCTTATGTTAATTGTCTTAAACACAACTTAATTAGCATCAGTCAGCTGTGTGATACTAACTTCAAAGTTCTGTTTACAAAGACTCAGGGAACTACATTCAATCAAAACAATGAAGTTGTCCTCATTGCTCCAAGAAGAAGAGATGTTTATGTCATTGACATGTCATCTTACAATAAAGAAAGCAATGCATGTTTCTTTGCCAAAGCCTCTCCTAGTGTTAATTGGCTTTGGCATAAGAGGCTATCCCATCTCAACTTCAAAAACATAAACAAACTTGCAAAATAAAATCTTGTTGCTGGTCTTCCCTCTCTGACTTTCTCAAAAGACAAAATATGTTCAGCCTGTGAGAAAGAGAAGCACCACAGAGCATCATTCAAAACAAAGAGATCATTTTCCATTAACAAGTGCTTACATATTCTTTATATGGATTTGTTTAGACCTGTTAAACCTCAATCCATCAGCTGCAACAAATACACCCTTGTCATCGTAGATGAGTACTCAAGGTACACCTGGGTGTTTTGTCTAAAGAAAAAGAGCGATGCAGTTGATTGTATCATATCTTTTATAAAACAGATGGAAAATCTCAATGAAGTGAAGATAAAGGAGCTAAGAAGTGATGATGGAACAGAGTTCAAAAACCACAGGCTAGAGGAATTCTGTGATGAAAAAGGTATATCTCAAAATTTCTCATATCCTTATACCCCTAAACAAAATGGTGTAGTTGAAAGAAGAAACAGAAGCCTGATTGAAGCAGCTAGAACTATGTTAAATAGTGCTAATCTTCCTAAATTTTTTTGGGGAGAAACTGTTAATACTGCTAGCTGCGCTCAAAACAGACCCATCATAGTAAAAAGGCATGTGAAGACAGCCTATGATGTATTCAGAGGAAGATCTCCTGATATCAGCTATTTCTATGTGTTTGAGTGTCTTGTGCATATTCATAATCACATAGATCACTTGGGAAAGTTTGATGAAAAAGATGATGATGGATTCTTTCTTGGCTATTCTCCAGTGGCTAAAGCATTCAGGGTCTTTAACATCAGAAGACAAGAAATGGAAGAAACATATCATGTTACATTCAGTGAAGATGATGAAGTAATTTCTCAATCAAGCACAGAAGGTGATGCAATCAACTTCAATGAAAATAGATCCTTCCCTGATGATGAATTCCCAGAACCAATGAGGAATATTATTCAAGGAACATGCAACAATAAACACCTTCCTTATATTCCAACATATGATCCTCTTTCCTCTTAAAACATCAACATCCCTGAATGTCTCACTTCAGCTGATTCACACTGTGCTCAGGACTCTGTCTCTCCTCATGAACAGACTGAACATTATTAGGCTGATGATCTTCAAGTTCTCAATGAAACTGATAATCTTGAATCAGCTGATAACCTTGAACCTGTTAATGTTTAAATTTCTGTCATAAATGAACAGATCAATGAAAATGTACCCTCACCATCAAATCCTTCACAATCAACTAACCCTCTTGCACCTCAAGACAGATGATCCAGAGAGAAACATATAGAGCTTTTTAACATTATTGGTGAACCTCTGGGTGGTATAATGTGACAACCGTGATCAAACCAAGTTAGTTTAACCGTTAGTGTTAACCTATCTAGCAAGGTTTTCAAGATCAGGATCCTACCCAGGATCGTTTTCATCTTTTCAAAATCGAGATCGTAAAGTCAGATCAGAATCGTAAGATCCTACTATAATGTCATTGTCTTAATAGTCTTTGTAATATTATACAAACTTACAAATTATTATGTATCAAAAACATAAAATTATATGAATGTTTCATAGAAATGTTGTCATAAATTATGATTATGAAATGTTTAAGAAGATTAATATGTTGTTTTTTTAATTCTACGAAACACAACCCATAAATTTGTAAATTTTAGTTTGTGGTATTAGAAAAGTAAGATCGGATCGGAGTAGATCTTAAGATCCTATGGTCAAGATCGGGATTCTATAAGATCCTAAGCATGCAAAGATCCATCATTTTTGCTTTACGGTATCGTAAAATCGTAAGATCTTAAGATCAAGATCGGGATCTTAATAACCATGCTATCTAGTGTTATGAGTTTTAAGTTATGTGCGTAAGTCGATTTGGTGGTTTATGTGGTCTGTTATATGTGTTACTATATGTGTTTGTGATATTAGAAATAAATGATTTAGTCATTTCATTTCGTATGTGATGGTGAATTCGAAAGCACAGTGATTTTCATTATTTTATCGTCGGTAAAATTAATGAAGTGTGAATCGTTAATTTAGAGTTGAGATTAATTAGTTAATTGAGATTTTATAATTTATTTATGAAATAATAAGTAAATAATAATTTAGGAAAAATAATAACAAGTAGTGTAAGTGTTTTATTTTAAGTTATGTACTTATTTAAGTATTTAAGATAAATAAGTAGTAAATAGTTTTGTATTTAAAAAAAATATATATAAAAATATATATAGGAGGGGGGAGAACGAATTTTATCTAATAAAATTAATAAAAATAAATTAATTTAATTAAGGAAGTGTTTGCTTTGGATCGGTTTCAAAAAAAAGAGAAAAAAAGAGCCCAAGTTGGACTAGGATACTAGTTAGGTTTTTATAAAAATAAAACAATTTTTTTTCTTTATTCTTGTTTCTCTGTGTCGACACTACTCCAACACCCTAACCTCCATTTTTTTAAGCTTCCAAGATCAAGGTTAGGTCATCTTTCTCAAATCTAAAACTATGTCAAATATTTATTCTAGTAATCTAGGTTATGATAATCTGTCTTAATTATGTAATCAATAAATTGATGGATTAGGGTTCATAAACGTTTTGTAATTATGAAGTAATGATCATCTATTATTGATTAGGGGATACTAATTAGCATATGGGTGAGTTTAATTAGGTTTGATTGTTTTTTTTAAAACAACGAAATTTTATTAAAAAGCTAGCAAGGAGCTAGGCTGAACAATTACATGGAAATAGCATTCAACGGGTCTTTTAGCCAGTCAACCCAATTACAATTAAAATTCTTACATCTATACCCAAGTAAAAGTTTGAGAAACAAAGTTGTCGAAAATCATTCCTTTGAGAGGCTTCATACTGGAGAATAAAGTTGCATTTCTAAAGACCCAAATATGCCATCACGGAGAAGAAAAAGACGCCTCCAACACCAATTTTTGAAGATTATTAAGCCTAAGGCTGAAAAAACACGACACCCAGGTCGAATGATCTAGCAAGATGGGAATTTGAAGACTCCACCAACGACCTAAAAGGCGAAACAAATCCAAAGCCATAGGACAACCAAAAAACAGATGATCTCGAGTTTCAACACCCATCCGACAAATCGGACATAACGAACAAGGAACATCTAACCCTCTTTTAACAAGATTACTCCTAGTAGGAAGTTTGTCCAATAGCATATGCCACATAAAGATATTGAGCTTAATAGGAATTACCTTAGACCATCACGTAGGAGTAGAAGAAGTGATGAGCACATGCTGGTCGATGACCTCTCTAGCTGATTTGACGGAGAATTCGCCATGACCACATAAGGTCCAGGACCATCTATTCGCAGCATCGGATAGAACTACCGCTGCTAGCAAACTGTTAAGGTCACAAAATTGAGACTCCTTTATACCCTATCTAGGCCGTCGTCTGAAAGAGAGAGCAATATCATTGCTATGCAACTTAAGTGTGACAAAAATGTCTTTTTGAAGCTCCAAGTTGAAACACCGCTTGAACTTGTCTTTGAAGGGAACCTCACCGTACCATTTGTCTTGCCAAAAGTTAATTGAGTGTCCATTACCAACCACCAATTTACAGTAGCTATATAAATCGATACCTTTTGTTTTAAGCTTCTCGATAGCTTGAATGATGCCAGACCAAACCGAACAGCCTTGATTCGACAAACTGAGGTGGAGAGAACCTTCATTTCCGTAGATAGCTTTAATGACATTCAACCAAAGACCTGAATGAGCGGATTTAAAATGCTATATCCATTTAAAAATCAAAGCATGGTTAAGAGCATACAAGCTGTGAACTCCAAGACCTCCATGATTTTTTTGAGCCACGGCTTTACGCCAACTTACCCAAGTGATTTTTCGTTCATCCAAGTCCGCACCCAAGAAAAAAGAATTACGAATACTTTCCAAGCGTTTTAAAATGCCTTCAGGGGCTTTGAATAAGGACATGTAGTACCCCAGGATAGCACCAAGGACAGATATGATAAGAGTAAGTCTTCCCCCACTGATAAAGATTTAGCTTTCCAAGTATAAAGCTTAGACGTTACCTTATTAATAACTACATCCCAAGGACTAATCCGCTTCATATTTGCTCCAACTTTTACGCCTAAATAAGTAAACGAAAGAGTGGAAGCAATGCATCCATATCGAGCAGCCATGTTGCGAACAACAGAGGGGCGAACTCCAATGCCAAAGATACTACTTTTTTGCACATTGATTTTAAGCCCAGACACGAGGAAAAAACGGTGCAAGATCAGCATTAGCACATTGACATTTTCACACATCCACTTTACAATAAACATTGCATCATCTGCATAGAATAAATGCGAAATGGGAACCGTATTATCATTACCAACAGTGACGGGAGTGAACATACCTCGATCAATAAGACGCTGAAACGAAACGTGGAGACTCTCCATCACAAGGATAAAAAGAAAAGGAGATAACGGATCTCCTTGCCTTAAACCCCTATGAAAAGTAAACTCGTCAGTGGGAGAGCCATTAACAAAAACCGAGGCTTTAGAAGATGAAAGACACCCTTTAATCCAACCACGCCATGTATTCCCAAAACCGAATTTACCAAGAATGTCATCAAGATGATCCCATCTAACCGAGTCAAAAGCCTTCTGGAAATCAACCTTAAACAAAAGCGATTGCTCCTTCTTGGATTTACACCAAGAGATAACCTCATTAAGAATGATAGGACCGTCCATAATTTGCCTTCCTTTTACAAAAGCCGACTGTTCATGGCTGATAATATCATCAATCACAAGGCTTAAACGATTAGCTAGAATCTTACCAATAATCTTATATTGGCAGCCAACTAAACTAATGGGACGGAAATCATTAAGATGTTTAGCATCCAACACCTTTGGAATTAAAGCAATAAACGATGGGTTACACCCATTAGGAAAAGTACTAGAAGAGAAAAAATCTTTTACTGCATTAACCACATCGTTACCAACAATAGACCAATATTTCTTAAAGAAATCAAAAGTAAAACCATCTGGACCTGGAGATTTGTATGAACTACAATCCCAAACAACATTCTTAATTTCGTCGCTGTTGACATCTCTCTCCAGATCACGAGAAAGCTTAATGTTCAAGCGTCTTGGGAATCGGTCTTCAAGAGGAACTCGTGTCTAATTAGGGGGAGAGAATCTATTAGCAAAGTGATGGTAGAATTCTGTTTTAACACGAGTCGGATTGTCGATCCGCTCACCATCATTTAGGATTCCTTTAATAGCAATATATCTTCTTTTTTTGTTCACAACACCGTGGAAGAATTTGGTGTTCTCATCACCTTCGATTGCCCATTTAACCTTAGCTTTTTGAGCCAAGTTTATGGAATCTTTTTTATTAATAGCCTGCAAATCTCTAACAATCTTGGCCCGGTTCAAAAGATCATCAGGAAGACCCACGCCTTGATCAAGACTTAAATCAATCTCAATAAGAGACTCATGAAAGCGTTTACGTTCCTGATCCTCAATAGAATTTTTCCACTACTCCAAGATTTCAGCCGTTGCTTCAAATTCTTGAGCTTGTTTTTGAACATGATCATGGGATTATGAGAAAAAACACCAGCATTATTCCAAGAGTCTTCAAGAACAGATATGAAATCGTCCTCCAATAACCAAGAATGAAATAATCTAAAAGGAGTAGGACCGTAATCAACATAAGTTTCTTTAAGCAAAATCGGCATGTGGTCCGAAATATTTTGATGAAGGATAAGACTTGACAGATTTAGAAAAAGATCAAGAATTCCTTGAGAAACTAGAAAATGATCTAACTTACTCATTTTTTTGGCGTATTTATCTGTCCATGTAAAAGAATAACCTCCTAAAGGAATTTGGTTCAAATGGGAGTTTATAATGAACATATTGAATTCCGCAACATTAGAAGCATGAAAAATAGAACCATGTCGTTCCGATGCATAACGGGCCTCGTTAAAATCCCCCATAACAACTACTTCACCATGCCATCGACTTATAATATCAGCCATATATGCCCACATGGCCCTTTTAAGAGTCAATTCTTACGGGGAATGAACCGAAATAAATAGCAAGTCCGAATTAGTAGCCATCCAAGTACCTTCAACACATAAGCAATGCTCATTAGAATGCACTATTCTCTTTTTGAATAACGTATTAATTAGGTTTGATTGTGTTAAATTCGTAACTAAAATCTAGGCATATTTTTAGATCATCTTGTAAGTGTCATAACTTGGTCATACGGATAGCTTTTATTGATTTTCTTAAGCCTAAAAATAAATACAGAGAGTCTACTTTCCAAGCCCATTAGTTTTATGAATTAAAAGTGAGTAGAAGTCAGTCAAAATAATTTTACAAGATTCGTTGTCAAATCTGAGTTTTTGGGGCAGATTTTGGTTTGTGTTTGTGAGGTCAAAAACTATATCAAACCATCTTTTTAATTGATGGGATTGCTACTGTAGCAATTTCATGATGTGTATGATTTTCTAGAATTTTTGTAGAATTTTTCTAAGTGTTTAAATGGGTCTGATCAAGCTAAACTTTTTGATGGTCGAATCAGATCCGAATTTGGGTACTTTGTGATGCTGAATTTTTATAAAATAGTTAGGCTTAATATTATTTTTTCTAAAAAAAACACAGTGGTTCATAACCCATTGAGAAGGTAGGGAATGAAAGGGGAAAGCTAATTTGATCAGTTAGTATTTTATTTGTGGTTATAAAGTGACTATAAAATTCTGCTGAAAACCTGGAAAACTTGAATAAATGAATTAAGGATATTAGGGTATAAGTGAGATATGGGAAGTATGGTAAAGGGTTTTTAATCATAATATAAAGTTAGTAGTCCATCAACTAATTGTTACATCGTCTTGGGCATTTAGCCTAATCGCGTGTAACATGGGTTTTATTTGTGTTTAGTTGATTTCAAGGATATTGTGAAGTAGCTGTGCATTAGGTGAGTTTCATAATCCCTCTTTTTACATTGTTTTAAATTGGGATGGAAATGATGCAAATAGTTTTAAAAATTTTAATTGCCGTGATTATGTGGTTTAATTGATGCATGGACATTTATGTGGCTATTATATGATATGTGCTAAATGTTTATGTGTTGTTGGATCAGAGGGTAACGTTCCTACCCATGTTGTGTGATTTGGATCGAAAGGTAATGTTCCTACCCATTACTGTGTAATTCCGATCGGAGGGTAAAGTTTCTACCCATTACTGTGTGATTCCGATTGGAGGGTACCCTTTTCACTGTGATATTTTGGTGTGACTTGGATCGTGGGACACGTTCCATCCTGATTGTGGTTGTTTTGTACATATGCATGTTAGCCTGTATAATAGCTAGCCTAACTGTCCTGACATGTTCTGTTTTATTGATCAAAGTAATTGGTTGAAAATTTAAATTATGTGTCGTAAACCTATGACTCTCACCAACCTTTGTGTTGACGTTTTAAGCATCATTTTTAGGTGAGCATTATGAGGATCTTAAGAATAAGAGGAGTGGCTAGAGAGACCATAGGCTGCTTGCGGGGTATAAACTCTTAGTTTATTTCATGCATGATTGAATATTGAATGTTGTTGATTTGTGCTGGTTAGGTTTATTTTGGTTGTTTTACATGCCTTGGTATTGACGTGAACCCCTATTGCTTGTTTGGGTATTTTCATGACACTTTGTGTCTATACTTTATTTACTTTATGCATTGTAGTTCTCTATATAGACGCCATTATGTTATGTTGATATTCATTCTCGTTACGCCTCGCATTTTTGCCTTGGCGGGGTGTGACAGATTGGTATCAGAGCCTTTGGTTATAGAGAAGTAGGTGATTTGACCTAGACATAACCTATGAGTCCTTCATATAGCTGCATAATAGGATCTATATGTTTAGCTATCTAGGCGTTTTGTTTTTCTTGCTTTTTTCTGTGTTTTATTTTGACCTACGAGCTACTCGATATCAAAAGATTCAGAAAAGGAGCCAATTGAGGAGTAGCCTCTCGAGGGACCGAAGGAGGAAGGGTAGTTGAAGAGTCAGAGAAGGAGGTCGACTTAGATCTCCTGTCGGATGCTCGTAGTAGGCCTGGACCCGCGGAGTCGGGTGACTTTTGCGAAAGCAAAGTCGAACCCAAGCGAGGCCCAACATAAGCTTATTTCGTCATTTACCTTGACATATTGCTATTATCAATGATTTCTTTCAAATATTTTGTATTTTCGGGCACTATTAGGCTTTTGTTTTCTTTCGTTTTCAATTTTAGCTTTATATAAATAAGTATTTCTTTGATGGAGCATCGTAGTTGTGTAATATTAGAGCCGTGTAAGATGTGCAATGTGGTATATAAGCATATATGTGTTATCATTGAGATTTGTAGTCTTGGAAATAAGTACACATGTGAAAGGATGTGGTTATAATTATGGGTGGCCAACATAATTATAAAGGCATCACACACGTGGAATTGTGACCATAATTGTATTGATTGGTGTTTATTTGTTAGGTGAGAGAGTAATATGTTGTAATATTTATGATTATGATAAGGATGGGTATATAGTTATTGGAATCCTTGTTTTACCTGATGAGTGATTATGTTAGGCTCAGTTGCGTAGATAGTAATTGATAAGTGCTTAATTACACATATCTTTTACCTTCAAAAACGAGCTTAAATGACCAAAAACAGACAAAAACTGCC
>BQNB010056107.1:0-37422 GCA_026074375.1 Tanacetum coccineum | reverse complement strand
CTACAATGTATCTCCTTACATCAGGTAAAAACTAGTTTTATCAAGTCTTCATCATAAACCGTATATAACCAAACAAGTTAACTCTAAAGTGTTACACTCACTTTAACATATGATAAAACACAAACCAAATAATTCCACTTCATCTTCAAATAGGTGATAAACAACCTTCTTCGTAACCACATCTTCAATGAATCCAAAAAACGAGCCTTTTAACCCTGTTGAGAACATGTAAACCAAATCCAAAAACTTATTGTGTGTGTCACTTATCTGTCCGAGATCTCCTGGTCATCGAGAACAAAAATATGTTTTATCCTAATATCTTCTTCACATCCGAGAACCAAAAACATGTAGTACCCAATATCTGATAATACTAGCAGCTGTAACTTTTTATCGGATATAACTAGCAGTTATAACAATCTTCTCGGACATCGTAAACAGTTGAAACATATTCATCGGACAATACTAGCAGCTTAAACACCTTCAAACAGCATTAATTAATACTTAAACAGTATCAATATTAACCATAATACTAGAACATCTCTAATATAAACATGAAGCATTAAATCCTTGAAGCCCATTAAATCCTTTCACCATTTATACTCAAATAGTATAATGATAATACTCGAACAGTACTTTCCATACTTTGTTGTACACTTTCACATGCGAGCATATAACCTTTAACATTCCATTCTTTAAACTTCTGTTGTACTCGAACAGTAGAAACCTATGCTTATTGAGCCCAACGGTACAAAGTATAAAGTGCAATACCATCCCATGTTATGCAAACAGTATCAATAACCTTGTATCCTTCAACAGAAA
This sequence comes from Tanacetum coccineum, assembly GCA_026074375.1. Taxonomy (NCBI): domain Eukaryota; kingdom Viridiplantae; phylum Streptophyta; class Magnoliopsida; order Asterales; family Asteraceae; genus Tanacetum; species Tanacetum coccineum. Next base: position 36,603 of record BQNB010056107.1, on the reverse strand, counting down.
ACCTTCATAAGCCCACACGTATATCTTCAAAGAATACATTTAAATCTTCCATATATATTAGCACGTGAATTCAATCACACCCTTTTCCTGCCAATCATTCTTTCCTTAATAACATTCACCAAACGAATATATACTTACTCGTGTACCTATTCAATAATTCCCATAAATTTATACTTCTCAAACTGAAACCCCAATCATGAACACTAACCTTTTACCACAACATGGTATTAAGGGTATTCATTCTTCTCTCTTTCTCACAACTCATTCATTAAGAATTAGGGTTTGATCTTTATAATCTATTCTTTTAACACAATACTCGTCCACAACATGCTCCTGTAATTTAAACTCAGACGAATATGAACAAACCCTATTTAAACAAAAATAGATCTGATAGCAGGCCCTCCAAACCCTTCTTCGCCATCAGTAAGTGGATCCCATGAACATAATCAATAAAAGAGCAAATCCACGCCTATATGATTAAGACGAATAATTAAGAGCATCAAAAGAAACCCTTTAATGGTAACAATAATTCACAATCGTATTGCATACCATAACAGGTAGAGAGGACAATCATAAAGATTGTTATAGCAATAAATCTTCAAAACCCTTGAAAACTTTTAACACAAATCGATTTCATGAAAATCAAGGTTTTTAGGGTTTCTTCAAAAACCTTGTTTGATCCAAGATCGAGAGCAGCCACGAGCTGGAAACCTAATACACGTAATAGGTTCTTTGATCGTTTAAGCTCAGGTTGTTTAGACCATTATCTAGGATAATATTAATGTTTATAAGTTATATAAACAAAGCGGAATAAGAACAAAGATATTCAACAAGGTGTTCTTCATTAATAACCAAACGTTCTACATAGCCCTAATTCTAGATGATCAATTCTAGAATGGTTACTCTAACTAGTAACAGGAATCATAGATTCTTGAGGCTAAAACAAACAAACCCTAGGCGTCCATTAGAGGACTTGACGCCTAGACACACACACACACACCTTTACTGTGTTTACATCTTTTCTTTATATTCTTTTTCTAAATGCCTGGACCTCCTTTTATAGCATAAGGGGTCCTAGGCTTACAAGGATACTAATAATGATAAAATTAATTAGTTATTCAATCATTATCTTTGACCAAATATTTCAATTCTTCTCTTTTGTGGTATTCTTTGACTACAACTTTGGTCCTTTATGTTTCCATCTTGTTTCATTCGTGTTTTGTCTTATCAACTCAAAATATAATTCCCAACAATCTTCCCCTAGTTGATAATGACAAAACCAAATAAGCACGAACTTCCCCTGAAGTTAATATACGAATGAAAACTTCCCCTTAAGCTACCAAGGATCTTATTACTCATGTTTCCATCTTTTAATCTTTATCTTTATTCTTCTTGAGCATATCTTATTACTCATGTTTCCATCTTGTGGTCTTTAATCATAGGATCCACAATATATAGCATATCTTATTACTCATGTTTTGGATTTATCCATGTCTTCTAGATCATTGAAATGGGATATGGTCTAGGGTTAAAGGGTGGATCCCATCTTTTGGATAAATCCAAAACATGAGTAATAAGATATGCTCTATAATGTGGATCCCATGATTAAAGGGATCCCATTTCAATGTCTAAGGAATCCCTAGCTCCATGTCTTCTAGATCAAAGTTTCTCAAAGCAAAGCTCTGATACCACTTGTGGATCCCAAACCTAGATCGATTCCTTAGGTTGTCTAAGGTTAAATTACCTTGGATAAATCCAAAATAACTTATTGTAGAAACTTTGTATGCATATTAAAGTGTATGCGGAATCTACACCTTATATACAATTGTGAAAACCTAAAACACATGATAGGTTCTTTGATCGTTTAAGCTCGAGGTTGTTTAGACCTCATCTAGGATAATATAGTAACAATGATATAAATTGCACATCGGAAATAATAAACACAAATCAAAGTTCCTTCAAGGTTTTTCTTTATTAATCAACACAACCCCAAATACTATTTGATCAGAATAGATCGGTTACTCTAACTAGTAACAGGGATCAAAGATCCTTGAGGCTAAACTCTAGACGTCTACACTAATTATACAAACGTATACACACACACTTTTGTATCTACTCGACTCTCATATGATGAACACATAATTTTCTGGATGCTTAAAACAATATGCCTGGACCTCCTTTTATAGCATAAGGAGTCAAGGCTTACATGGAAACTAATTAAAAGATATTAATGGGAGAATCAATTAATTATTCATCTTTATCTCTCTTTTTGACCAAATCTTTATTTTGTTCTACATCTTGTATAATCCCGCAATGACGACTTTGGTCCTTTTGTTTCCATCTTGTTTCATTCGTGTTTTGTCTTATCAACTCAAATATAATTCCCAACACACTCAAATCATTTTAATCTTGCTAATTATTTTGGATGCATCTAATGGTCAAGAATGCTTCCTATTCTTCTTACTTTAAGTCACTATCTTACAATAACATCCCTATATATATATATATATATATATAGGCTCCGGTTTTATTGAGAAGGTTTTTATTTTGATAAGATTGAGAAATCTTCGTTTGAGCAAATTGAGTCATGTTTTTTATTTGATTCACAAGTAAACATCATTTAATAGTGAATCGAATCTATAACTCACAAATTTGATTCACAAATCATTGTTAAAATCGAGTTATGATGATGATTCATTAAATTTGTACAGATGATTCAATATAATGTCCAGTTTTCTATTGAAAGAGCTATAGACATTGTTTAAGCGATAGAAAATTCTCTTAAAATATTTTCTGATGAGAAACTGATATGTTTAATTATTTTTCAAAAACAACACCAATAAAAACCAGATTTCTCTCGTTTTACATAAATAAATACACTGACACGTACATCTATTTGATAAGGAAGCACGAGTTGTGTTGCAAAGTAAACACAAGCCTTTGCATGATCATAAAGTAGATCATGCCCGAGAAAAATGAATTTCTCGTTGTGAGGTCAAGTTTTCTTTTTGGCGAAATACTTGCCTGTAAGTTGAAGACCGGGTTGCTATGCGAAATGATATCAAGCCATATGACATGTTTTGAAAATAATTTGAACTTCTACCCGAACTTCATTTACAGCCTCGTATCATTATTGAATGACATTTCTAAGGTTGTAAATGTTATCTATTTTCAGAAGACATGTCATGAACACCATATTTTTATATTTTCTGATTTTTTTTAATTTTGTATTTTCTTTTTGTGGTTTTATTTTTTTGTATTTTCTTATTGAAAAGTTTATATAAAATGAAAAATCTTTTTGGGTTTTTATGATTTTCTTATATACATATGATACAGATGATATGTGAAGAGTTTATCACAATTACTCTTCCTCTTCATCTGCCAGCTTTTTCAAAGTCTCAGGAGACATCTCATACCAAGCTTGTTGATGAGAAATTCAATTCGTTCTCGTGCTAAAGACTTAGTGAAAATGTCTGCCAACTGATACCCTGTTCTGACAAAATATAGCTCAACCACCCCGTTCTCCACTTGCTCCTTGATAAAGTAATGTCTGATGTCAATATGCTTGGATCAGAAGTGTTGGATGTTGTTGCAACATAAAGCAATGGCACTTTTATTATCGCAGTACAGAGGTATCTTGTTGAACCCAAGGCCATAGTCAGATAATTGTGATCTCATCCAAAGTATTTAAGCACAACATCCTGACAAGGTAATGTATTCAACTTCTGTACTGGATATGATGGTGCTCTTCTATTTCTTTGGCGACAAAATCACCAATCTATCACCTAATAGCTGCATACTTCCAGACGTACCTTTTCTGGTATCTTGGCAACCCGCATGGTCAGCATCTGCAAAAGCTGTTAGAGCAATGCAAGAATCCTTCGAATACCACAAACCCATATTTATGGTTCCTCTTAGGTATCGAAAGATTCGCTTAACTGCATGTATGTGCTTTTCAGGAGGATTTGCCTGATACCGGGCACAGATGCACACAGGAAATACAAGGTCTGGTCTACTGGATGTGAGATACATAAGGGTGCCAATCATACCACGATAACATGTAGGATCAACGACTTTCCCTTGTGGGTCTTCATCTAGTTTGGATTTCTCCACCATTGGATTTCTATACCATACTTTTTAAGTAATTCAAGAGCATATTTAGATTGGTTTAAAAAGATGCCTATATGACTCTGAGAAATCTGAAGTCCTATGAAAAATGATAGTTTGCCCATCATCGACATCTCGAATTTTGAACACACGATTTTAGAAAATGATTCACAAAGATCAGGTTTAGTGGAAGAAAAAATAATATCATTGACATAAATTTATACCAGTAATATGTCTTTGCCTTCTCTCCTGATGATATCCCCTCGCTACCAAATGAGCCTTATTTTTCAACACACCTCCTAGTTCATCTAATTTCACCTTGTATATCTATTTCAAGGTAATAATCATAACACGATCCGGATGAGGTACCAGCTCCCAAACTTTAAGACATTCAAACTAATTGAGTTCTTCTTGCATGGCTTCAATCCAACAGGATTCGACCAATGCTTCCTTATAACTCTTGGGTTGAACGGAAGAAAGGAAAGCATCAAAAAAATAGAATAGGGCTTCATCTTATAGTTGATGTCGAGTGGAGACCGGTTTAGAAGGATAGCCAATTACATTATCAAGCGGATGATCTTTGGTCCATTTGTTGATGTGTTCGGGTGGTTGGTTGACTGAGTTGCACTTGTTGGAATATCAAACCACACCGCCCCCCCTCGAGAAGAGGATTCTTCCAAACTTGGTTTTGGAATTAGAAAATCAACATAAGGATTATTATCCATGTGTGCAACTTCAATATCATGGTCAGCTTCTTCAACACCAAGAGGAATGACTGGAGTTGGTGTTTCGTGATTTGTTTGTGAGGTACTTGTTGATGGTACATCTTGATCAATTATAGTTGAGGAAGGTGTACCGCTTGAAACAACAAGTTTTGGAGCAATGACTGCAGGAACTTAAGGATCAACACATGGTGGAGGATTAAGGTACTCATCAAACATTGGCTGAAAAAATATTTCCTAGTCGTTCTTTGTTGGTGGGACATACGGAATTGAGGAAGGAATGTTTTTCACGACTCCTAAACTGATTGTTCCAGGAGTCATAAGTTTAGGCCCGGGTCCTAAAATGAATTGTTCAGAAGCCATTGCTATAACTCATCAAAATCAACATGAATAGTTTCAATGATTAAACGGGTCCTTTTGTTGTAGATTTGAAATGCTTTCTTTGTAGGAGCGTAACCAACAAAGATTCCTATATCAGCTTTAGGTTTTAACTTACCAAGATCTTCACCGTCATTAGTGGGATAGCAAAGAGCACCAAAGACATGAAGATAAGATAATTCAGGTTTTCTATCATGGAGAAGTTCATACGGTGTTTTGTTGTGACGTTTTCGGATTAACGATCAGTTTTGAGTTGAGCAAGCTGTCTCTACTGCTTCTGCCCAGAGAAATAATGAAGCCTTTGAAAAGATCAGCATGGTGCGAGAAGCTTCCACTAAAGTACGGTTCCATCTTTTGACAACGCCATTCTATTGTGGAGTGCGAGCAATGGATGTTTGATGTGAGATTCCAAATTCTTCATAATAAGCTCTCAGTGTCTGATTGACAAATTCTGTGCCATTATCAGTCCTGATGTTGAGAACGGTTGCATTCAGATAAACTTGAATCATTTTGAGAATTTAATCACAAACTCTAGAACTTCATCCTTTGATCGTAGAAATTTCACACATGTAAACCGAGAATAATCATTAACGATAACCAGTATATATTTTCTCCCATTGATACTTTGAATCCTTATTGGTCCGCAAAGATCCATATGCAGCCAATAGAGTTTTTCTTGAATGCAGTCTTTAGCTTTGGGTTTGTGGAAGTGTTTCTTGGTTTTACCAAGAACACAGGCAAAGTACAAGTGATCCTTTTGATACTTATTTTTGGAAGTCCTCTGACGAGACCATGTTTGGCAAGAGAAGTGATATAATCAAAGTTTAAATGAGATAATCTTCGATGCTACAACCAAGACTTGGTCTTTGAGGCATTATAAAAAAGACATATAGGAGAGGATAGCAACAAATTTTCCATAGATAAAGTGTATAAGTTTGAACCTCTTGATCCCTTGAGTAGATCAACACCTTTTAAGTCACGAATTAAGTAGGTGTGTTTGCGCAGAAAAAGTACTTACGTGTTGGAATCACAAAATTTGTTCTACACGGGTACTAAGTTATATCACTATAACCTCTTCCACATAGTAAACCCGAGATATTATAACATTTCCTATTTGATAGTCTCCATAACCCATTATCTTAGCAATATGATCATTCCCAAATCTGATGGTGCCCAAAAATTTACTAATGAAGTTGATGAGTTGAGAGCGATTTCTGGTCATATGTTTGGAGCATCCGGAGTCCAAATACTACAAAACAATTTGGACAACCTGCAATCGTTAAGAGAAGAAGATGCAACATCGGAAACAATGGATCCTTCAGTTTGAGTAGGGTCCGAGGAGTTAGAGATTCTAGATTCTGTGATCTTAGATTTACTACTTGATCCTACTAATTTTGGTGCTTTGGGTCTCCTATTATAAACTATGATTCCTTGAGTTGGTGTAAGAACTGATTTGTTAGTGGTTTCCTTAGTAGGCACTACTTTAGTAGAGGTGAACCTAGTTAAAGGGCACTTATTTCTGACTATAATGAAGGTCCTACCTGTAGGTTTCTAACTATATCTAATTTCATTGAACACCTTACTCGTAAATTTCCATACTTTCCTCATTTTATTTCTTTTAGATTTAGATTTAGAACGCACATTTCACTCATTCACTAATCATATAACACTCATACATTGATTAGCATCAAACAAACATTTGTTACAGATTGCACAAATTAGATTCAATTAGCATTAGTCCTCTCGCAGAATGCTTAACATGTGCATTACTGATAGGTTTAGAAATAGAATTCATCTTATTCAAACTAGATTTAACTTTCCTAGGGTGTTCTTCTACTTTATTCTTCAGATTGATACTTGGTGCTCGCGAGATCCTATTTTTCTTTGTATTGCCTAAAGGCTTTGATCCGCTAGCACTAGTAGTATTGTTTACTCCTGTAGAAGTCAACAAAGGCTTGTTAGAATCTTTGGTTCTAAGAGAATCAGTCTGCTTGCTTATGTTTCTTGAAGATGTGACTGGTTCAGCAAAGCTAACTTTCTTATCCTTGTTCATTGGTGTGACAGCAACTAATTTCTTAGAGACATAGACTAATAATTCCTGAACGTGTTTTGAATACATGCAAGCAGATTCTAATATAGGTTCACTAGGATTCTATTTTCTAGCGCATTTTACAAGTCCATGAAGGGTGTCAGTATTTTCTATAGTCTTCTCAAGATAAACCTCGTGGGCATCCCTATTGTTCTTAAGTCTATGAGAAATAGGTTTTATGTCTAGCTTGAACATTCCTGGAGTAATTGTGGCACTAGGTTTTGAAACAGCAGTATCGACAATATTTTTTCCTTTAAGTTTCCTTAATTCATTTTTTAATGTTCCAATAGCAAAAACCTTTTCTTGAAGTTGAGCATTTAAATCCAAATTTCCAACAGACTTTGCATTGATTTGAGCAATTAAAGAGGCACAATGTTCTTTGGATTAAACACGTGTCTTTCTAATTGAGTCAAATTAGTCTTTGTAAATTGATTTCAAATGCTCTCGTTCTTTTCTTAAATTTTCATTTTCAGAAAGTAATTTTGCCACACTATGCTCCAACTCAATGTTTATCGTTTCAATCTCATCAATGTATTTCTTTACATTTTCCACACTATCTTTTCCATTCAAAGATTTAATCATATCCTTCAACTTTCTTATGACCATGTCTTTTTCTTATGACTGAGCTTTTAATTCATTTATTTCAAATAATGGATTAAATGTAGGAGCATTTTGGTTTTCACGAAAATTGTCCTTTTGAAAAATTTCTTGATTGAGTTGAGTTGTTAATTCCAAAGAGATGCAATATAACACCCTGTGTTTACAAGTCTTTGACGACGTCGATAAAATCTAATATTCATCTTTTGTATTTGTACGCGTTCGTTTTAAATCGTAAACGTAAGTTAAATCGCGCACGCCAAAAACAAAAATTTAGCGCTTCAAAGTAAACAGGCATCAAAAATTAAACGTTTATCTTCAATAAAGTAGTTTAATTATTTTTTTAAGAATGATTATGGCCAGTTGTTTATTTTTATTTTTATCGGTTACGTAAATTATTTACGTTTCGCGATAAATTGCGTTTAGGCATAACCGGAAGCACGTTAAATAATTCTACGCTTCAACAAATACCCACGATTATACCCAATACCCAAAACTTCTCCATATTAATATCTAACAAATATTTAATGGAAAAAACAACCTTAATTTCATTGGGATGATTCCCATTAGGAGAACTCAAGAAACATAACATTAAGTCCTTGTTTCCATCCCCTTTTGTCCTTGAAAACCACGACAAGACCCACCCCTCCCCCTTGGTTTTATTGGTCAAATTTAGATAGTAAAATATCTTCCACCTTTCCTATATATACATGCATACACAAGTGATATCATACACATTTACACTTATCAAAAATTCATTTCTTTCTCTCTTTCTCTTAGCCAAAACCCACGGTACCAAAACCCTTAATAGGAAATCCATACAAAATCCATTCTCAACCTATACTAGCCTTTACACATCAATCCTAAGACACACTAAGGTGTTTGTAAGCATTGGTTTATCATTTGCAAGTATTGAAGCTAGAGAGGAAAGATTAAGGTTTCTAAGCCTAATCTAGGGTTTATAATCTTTCCAGCTTTGGTTTTGAGTCTAAACATGGGTTTAGCACTTATTTCTTGTCACATTCATCCTTCCTAAGGTTATCTAAATACCTTTATACTTTTCATTTCATGATTTTATGTGTTTACATGTTCTTTATAGCTAAATCACCATTTAGGACCTTTGAATATGTAAAAAGAGTTTTTACCTATGGTTATGAAATTATACACTTTTTCTTATGTCATGTTGTTGTATATATCATGGAATTAACGGATCTATTAGTATGTTAAATGTTGTTAAGTATAATAAACATGATTATGTATAAATTAGGGTTTTTAAAGTGTTTAAAGAAAGTATACTCTTGGATAATAAAGGGCTGTTTAAATTCGACACTTATACAGTAGGTTTTGACTTTTTATAAAAATAATACGCCTCATGACGATTCCAAAATGATAAGAAACTTGAAAAACCGATTTATAACGAAAAAGATACGATAAAAATACGATTTACGTTAATACCGGGTTTATAAAACTATTTTTATAAAAATTTCTATTCATTACAGAAAGTTAAATTTTTAAAACATCAAATATATGATAAAACTTTTAAATACGAGATCGTACTCGAAAGAATCGCTAAAACTGGAACTATAAGATAAAATACGATTTTACGAATGTTTACACAAAAATAATTAAAAAGTTCAAAAACTGGTTTATAGCTGTTGTGAACAGTAAAATTACTATTCACAACAGAAAGTTGAAAATTTTAATATTTAATATTTTGATTACTCGTCTTTGTACGAAAGCGTGGGCATTAGAAACGTCAATGCAGGGCTTAAAACGCAAAAGTTATGTTATATTTACTAAAACGATAATTATAAACGTTTTTACTTAATCAACCCAATTTTTTTCAAAACAATTAGATGGTGATTGAGCTATATAGACCTATATGTGGTATTAGTTATCAAGTGCTATATTACTAGGGAATTTCATAATGAGGCCTCTTCGGATGTCGTATTGACGAGCTGTTGGATTTACGATTTAAAGTGTCCTAGCTCCTCGTACGTCATGTCATGACCTCTTAAATTATGATAGCCCGAACGATAGTACGATGTAACTACTATAGGATTAGATATAATGTTATTAATTAAAGTACTCGGTACTTATACGACCTATATTGAATTAGGTTGCATTCGGGAATAATCGTGAAGCATTCCCACATTTGTTATATATTATCAGATCACTCACTTAAGGTGAGTTCATAGCCCCACATTTTTACGATTTCAATGATTTATAACTTTGGGGTGGAAACATGCTTTGTTTTATAAATTGGACGCAAGTGGATATTTTATATTTATACGGTTTGCCTACGTAGCTGATAACCTAAGTTGAGCCCATTATCATGAACTGTCAATTATGGTATAACCAATTGGATTGGTCTCAGTAAGCACGAATGTTATTAATAGATCTATTGGGAAAGAACACTCCCCCGTTCGGGTGTTTAGCTAACTCCGGGAACGAACGTTATAGCATGTCGAATTGGGGAAGTTTCGGGTTAGACATCTAATAGGGCAGATTAGCAATTTATATTATTGCTAATAAAATTGTCAAGCTTCAGTGTCATGAGCTTAGGTAAATGTAATCGGATTTTTGTGATGTCTGCATCTGTTGCATTATCACGGGAAAAGTCTTGCGGTCCTGCATAATATAATTTTTCTAACCTATGAATTCACCAACAATTTTGTTGACGTTTTAAGCAATGTTTTCAGGTGGTCAATAGGCACGAGGTGCTAGGGATACATTGGTGAAACTTTTGTTATCACGTTTAAGTTTGGAGTAATCTTTTTGGGTAACATGTATCTGTTCAATCATGTAATATTAAACATGGAACAAGTAAAGTATCAGCTTTTGTGTAATTAAGTCTTATCAAATCAATGTTTCATTTTAAACGGCTTTTTGTCGTTCTTATATATCTTGTGCTATTGATCTATGAAGTGACACGCCCCGGATATCCTTATTCCGCTGCGACCCAATTTGGGGTTCGTGTTACAGATGGTATCAGAGCAAGGTATAGAGAAACCAGGTAAAATGTTTTTGTGGCTATAACCGTTTTCAAACATTGCATTCATAAAAAAAGGGGGTTTTATAGGACACTAGTTGTTGCATTAGTTAGTTGGACTAGATGCATTTATAATTGATATACATGATTATAATATATTACGTATATTACAATAAGAGCCTTATATAATATACTCATATAAGTTATTTCTGCTGGTCACAGTAGTCATGTCAGCTGATTCCGCCGTTACCTATACTTCTGTTCACTCTGAGGCACGATCTTGGAGTATTCCATCTGAGGATCCTTACGAGGAGGCTACCCGACAGCTGTTCGAGCAGGCACCATGTTCTCTAGTGTATGTACCTGAGGACCATATACCAGTGTACATTCCTGAGCCTGAGCATCCTGAGGATTTAGTGCCAGCCGAGGATGAGGCACCTATACCTCCATTACCACCATTCTTTTTAGCTCCACGTATCCGACCCCTACATACTAGAGCAGCTATGAGGCAGATGAGAGCTACAGCACCATCCACCTATCATTCACTACTCCCATCAGGGACCCCACCATTGTTACCTATACCTCTACCTACACCATCTACTAGCCGCAGAGCTGATATTCCCGAGGCTGACACGCCGCCTCGGAAGAGACTACTACTTACTACTCCCAGACCTGGGTGTGAGATTGGAGAGAGTTCTGCTGCTGCTGCTGCGAGACAGCCAGGACCCACTATAGAGACCAGACTCCGAGATACTGAGAGGAGGATGATGACCGCCTTAGAGTTGGTCAACAGGAGGGTCACTTACCAGGTAGACGTTTGTACTAGAGAGAGTTCGGAGTTTTGCACACGACATCACGATGCCCAGAAGGATCGTGCAGCTGTGAGAGCTGAGATTGAGGTATTGAGGAGAGAGAGACTTGCTTACGAGCAAGAGAGTATGGAGACCCGTCAGGCCTTGGCTAGGTCTGAAGCTCACTGCAGGGCATTAGAGGCACGAGTTACAGTGTTAGAGACTGAGGCGCGTCGCCACGAGTGGCAGCGTCAGGCTGCAGATGATCTTGCTGTTCAGCATATCATGCGTACCCAGGCCTTGGAGGCTGGATCACGCGTTGACACATTGGAGGACACTGGTAGCAGTTCCTAGACTTTGGTTATGATTGTATCTACTATGCAGTCTGTTAAGTTTTATGGGTTACTCCCAGCTAGCAGGCGGTATAGATCTTTTGTTTTGGTTAGCTATCCTGTATAGATCTTTTGTTTCTGATTAGCTATCCTGTATAGCCTACTAAGTATTACGGGTAACTCCCGGCTAGTAGGGCTCTATGTTGATTTTCATTTTAACCTCTAGTATGATTTCAATTTTGTAACTCTAAAGGTCGATAGGGAATCATATAGTATGTGAACTGCGTAACATAGTATGTTTTATCGAAGATTATTATTATTGAAAAATGGACGACTAATACCGTTCTCTATAGAAATCGAATTTTACTATAAATGAAATGATCGATTTGGTTAATACCATGGTTAATTCAATAACATTGAACCATTTCAACTGTGTGAATGTGAACTCGATTTATTAATGTGTAATGTTTACGTCATAGAGTTTATAGTTTTTAATAAATCTAACAAGTATTTATGATTATTCCTTCTATTTAAAGAAATGGCAACCAAAAGAGAAGGAAAACCACGATGTTAAACCCAAGGTGCATACAGCTACCAACACTACCAATACACAGATCACTCATACACATAAGCATTCTGATCACACATGCTCCAATAGTTTCAGGGCAATGATTTAACAAGGCGTTACATGTCTGCACTAGCAGTGGCACATAGTATGCAGGACACTAAGAAATGGCAATGATATGCATACTTTCAGGAACGGGTGTTGCCAGAAGAGACCGTGTGCAAGTTGCGTCAGTTAGTTATGACATAACTCGAACTCCCCGTCAAACCCAACCACTACCCGACTTCCTAAAATGGGCCAACGAATCTTGAAAATTTAAGGGCACTTGAGTGATTGTCGACAATACACTTATTGTTTGAAAAAGATGAGTCCGTGTTTAAACAACATAAGCAAACTTGTAAACGAAGTAGCATCCCAGGTTCAAATTTGCTTAAAAATAACGTATTGTACCCTGCAAGGAAAATGCATCTAACAAATGGTGGAACACCAACCATGTATATTTAAGACCCTATAACTTTATTTGCAACTACTTTACCACCTTAAGGCTCTTGCATAGCTGCCTCTGCAATGCCAATGGAGGATACTAGAAAAAGATAGATGAGACAGACAAATACTACGCCCAATAGGAGCAAAATTAAAGAAACTAGAGTATCAAAATGTAGAATTATTGAAAGGTAGTGAGGGGTAACGATGTTGAACCTATACCAATGTTTCCAAAGAAACTGGCACTAATGGGCCAAAATCGATGTTATCCGAAAGAGACGGACAAGGTTAGAAATTATGATCGTTATAGACTTGCCCGAACAAGATTCCTAAGGGCAGTAGTGATTGAGCAACATAACCCGAAGACGTACAAAAATGCCATTGAGTTCGCTACTACTTAAAACTAATGAGTAAGAAAATCAACACAACATTTGCTGAGAGACAAGCTGAGAACAAGAGGAAACTTGATAACAACAACCAAGCTCAACAACAACTCTCTCCAAGAGGTTGGGCAGATTGTGGGTATCAGCATACAAGCCCCGTATGGGAGACTAAGTGAAAGGAAAGAGTATAGCTGGGAACTTCTAACGCACTTAGTGCAACAAGTGCACGTTCATCACAAATAGGCCCATGCTCTGAAAAAAACATGTAGGCAAGACTTGCAAGAGGACTGGTCAATAATCTGATCAGAGACAAGTTAAGGAGTTTGACCTGCTACTGCTAACAATCATAGTAACCCATACTTGCAATGAATGTGGAAATCAAAGGCACTATAGGAGTGATTGCCCCAAAAAAGTAAAGATTTGGGAAAACCCAAGCTATGAGTACTTAGAATAACACGTAGGAAGGGTGCTTCATATTGCCTTAAGCAGGTAGGAAAAACCAATCAAACACATTGAACAACAAGGAAGACAATTACCAATGGACTTAGAACTATCATTTTTTTTAAAGAATTCTCCCGTTGTACTTACGCAGTTAAATAATTTTCTATTTGTATACCGAATGAATTTGAAATTATCTATCAATTATATGTAGGTCGCAAAAAGAATTTTTATCTACTTTACTTAACATTTCTATTGTGCAAAGTCAAATTAATTAACACTATATTTTGTACGAAAATAAGAGCATTACAATCATAGTACCTCAAATATAGAACCTAATTTGAATCAAACCAAATGTATAATTAGAAGGAACCATGCCATGCTGAGAGTAGTCAACCTTAAATAACATCTTTGTCAAGAAAGCACTTATTCCATAAGACTACTTATATCAAAGATTATTGAGTGCGTATGTATAATTCATAAAATGTCATGTATCTGCTGAAGGAACCAACTAATAAAAATACAATAATAACTAAGTGAACACTTACACCATCTTACTAGTAAAAGTCAGAGACCGGTCATTTATTACCAAATCCCTAAAGCAAGAAGCCGTTACCACATCCCTAGACGCTCCTAAGGGAAAGCAATCGCGCTATCAAACTTGCCGCCGAAAAGAATATAACGCAGATGTGAGACTGGAATTCAGTAGAATTCAAGATATACAACCTATTATGCTTAAGCGTAAGCCGCCTTAAAAGAGTAAAAGGTATACGCTTTGGCAAATGTGGGAAGTAAAAACACTAGATAAGGTTGGACCTTTCAAAGGTGTTGGAGACAAGTTGAAATCCAATCCGTTTCTTACAAATTTAAAGCTTTAAATTTCCGCAAAGAGCATGAGGGGGCATAGGTTTACAATATGTTCTCATGTACAATTCGGGAAGAAGTTTATTATCGCCGACGATCCCATATTAGTCATATCCTTGGGAAGGGTAATAAAACATGACATGTGGAATAGAAAACTTCTAAACATGTCCATATTGGATCGAGAAAACCTGTAGCAGATCATATGGCTATGGTGACTTGAAATTCAAGACATTTGAGCAAAAAAAGCCGTAAAGCCCCTCCCAAAACCCAATTGGCCAGGGTTCTATGAAGACTCTATTCTAAAGCAAAGGCCCCTGAGTTACATTTGATCAACTACGAGGATCAATTTTATCAAAAGAAATATCCAACACCCTCTTACCACAAAAACAGAAAACCCCGAGTCGATCAATGTCGCATCTTAAGAAGAGCCTTGAGGAAAAAAATCATCAAAAATATGTGATGAGGAATTGAATTATTTAATAGGAGTGGTAAGGACATATAACCACATCCCCAAGACCCAAATAACACCCCTGTTTTTAAAAAGAGGTAAGGTTCATATACGACCTAACGTCAATAAATTCACAAACAATTATTTTATTTAGGTAATGTACGCATAATTGCCTTTTAAATTAAATTAGAAAAAGTTAGCTAAATAAAATAAAAAAATAAATGCGTAAGCAAAAAAAATAATCGAAAATCAATGTAAAAACGGGCAATCCAAAACGGCTTAAAAAATGTCTACAAACAAAATCAAACAAAAAAGTGTAAATAATTATTTTTGGAGGAGGATAATATTAACATTATGTTTATAAATTCATTTTATTTTTAATTAGTTACGTAAAAGTGGTTAACTATTTTCGCGTTCGACGCGATAAAATGCGTTATTACTCAGAGATGGCATACCCGAAAATATAGTACCAAAAAACCTATCTAACGCTTTCAAACGAAATACCCCACATTAATACCGGACAATACAACTTCAAATCTAAATAAATTTAATTAACTCCATCTTACATATGCACAGTGGCCTGGATTTGATAGAGATAGATACCAAGAAAAATACAAAGGTGATGACTACATCCCCTAAATATAGCAAGAATATTTCCCACACCATTACCTTCCTTGTGCTGTTCCTAAGCTCCACCTCTCTCTTCTTATCACCTAACTCTTGCCTTGGAGATTGATAAAATATCACTTAGCAACTATATAATATATCACTAACCATATCACTCTACTACTCATAAACAAACTTAAACCAAAATCAAAACTAAACTCTCTTTCACTCCGCAAAACCTACGGCTTCAAATAGTAGCCAAACCTGCCAAACAAGATCCAAACCTTGATTTTATAAGACCTATACATAGCTCTCATACATCATTATCTAAGAACTCCAAGGATGATTTGATAGTGTGATAAATCAATTTTCAGTGTATAAAGCAAAAAGAAAGAAAGATTATGGTTCAACATAAACCTACAACTAGGGTTTTTACTATCTTGATAAGCTTGTGTTTAAAGTCTAAACAAGGGTTTAGGACATATTTCTTAACATCAAACATCACTATATGGTTAGCTATAAACCTTAATTTGTCTCACTTTAATCAGATTAAAGTGTTTTTACATGTTTACTAAATAGTTTAAATCACCATGTTATGGGTTTATCTTTAAGTAATTTTTAGATTAAAATGAGATAGAACACTTGTTATCTTGAACGCACTTGGGAAAAATATGAAATAATGGACCTAATATATGTAATACATAAGAATATTAAGGGTCTAATGGATTTGTAACAAAGGAAAAAAGGAAGCTAATAAAAACTTTCTAAAAAAACAAGTTTTAAAAAACACATTTTAGATATTTATACTAGGGGCTGTTTGAATACGAAAAAATTATGGAACATATACATAATTAATATACTTTATAAAATACAACAATGACACAAGCAGATCAGAGGGACCATAAAGAACTCGAAAAAAAAAACCGAATATAAACGAATAAGATTACGCAAATTACAAGTTTACATAGTATAAGTAAGCATTAATAAAATATTTTTATAAAAGTTACAATTTAACGGGAAGAAACTTATAACGTATGTAAAACAAAAATAATATGAAAAAACTTTTAATTTCAAGATCGTGCTCTAAAGTAAATCGCTAAAAACGGCAGCTATAAACAATAAGATACGAACGTTTATCAAGGTTTTACACTAATTAAAACGTAAAACAGAAGTTTATAGCTGTGATGAACAGTAAAATCAAACATTTACACTATCTAATCAATGAAAACCTAAAAATTGATGATTTTTATGATCACGTCGTCTTACTTTAAACAGAAAGCGTGGGCATAAGAACTAGCAAGAAACTTGACTAAAAACGACAGAAGTTTATGTCAATTATTTTTTGCTAAAGAGGCCGTAATTATAAACTGTTTTTAAACCATCAATAAATATTAATTCGCTAAAGAACGATTAGATTGTGATATAAAGTATTAGTAAATATAATGTGTTATAGTTAGCCAATAGCTATATTACTATAGGGAATTTCATAATAGGCTATCTTCGGAATAGGCATAATTTGACGAGGTTGTTGGATTCTTACAGATTTAAAGTTTACCTAGCGCGTCCACGTTAACGTCATGTCATTAACTCCTAAATATGTTTGCGTGGTGTGGGGGGTGGGGGGGAGCCCGAATGATAGTATGATGATAACTATATAGGATTATATAAGGTAGATTGTTAAGACAACATAACACAAACTACCATATGACCTATATTGGATAGGTGTTGCATTCGTAGATGAATATCGTTACGCATTTTTTCACAGTGATATATCTTAAAATAGCTTCACACGAGGTGACATTTCTACCCGCCCTAACTAAATAAAAGAGGTATTAAAAATCGTTAACATTAATTGTATTTTATAAGTTTTGGAGGAAACATTGCTTGATTAATATAATACATTTACTTGGTTGAATTACAAATTGATTTATAGCACTTCTTTACTTGTCTATGGCGATGAGTAATACATATTCTACTGTTTTACTTTATGGACGTAAACACACAATACTTGACTTTACTCAATAATTACAGGATTAGCTTAGGATTTCCTGAACTGTAAATCACGTTGGAGAGGTGAGTACGGTGAAAAGTAGTTATAAAATAGATCTATTAAGGGAATGACAACTTCCCTGTTCGGAGTATTAGCTCCTCACTAGTAAGAGATCAGAACTAACAAAACGGTTTATACCATGATCGGATATGATGGATGTAGTGTCTACATGACCAAACAACTATATACAATGAACCATTCATACCATGACTTTGAATTAAAGTGGCCAAACTAACAAGTCTAAACGTTCGCAGTAATCCATGAACTAAATAGCGAGTAAATCGAAATCATTATCTACTTACATACATGAAAACTAATAGGAATATAAGTTATGCTCATTATAATATCTACTATGAAACAATTTTTGACGGATATCTGTCGTTTCAATATAATATCAACTTGAAACTTTTTGGGACTTATTCTGTTCATTACAATAATATAAACCTTGAAACATTTATTGGGATTAATATATATAGTTTTATGGGAAAAAAAAAAGAAATGTCGTACTAAAACTACTTCGACCTCCACAATCACCCGAAACGAGCACAAGAACCAAATACACGACCACAACCACAACAACACAAAATACTCTGCGGAAGCACTTGACTAACCAAAAAAGTCGAAGACCAAATGAACTTAGGCTACACCCAAAAAGGTGAATTTACAACTTATCCCAAACCGACAGCAGAAGAAATATCCAAGTGTGACTACTGCTAAGAAGTAAGTGCAGATTACAAGTGTCATGGTGATAAATGTAGATGCGGAATCATGTGGACCCCATTTAGGGATTGAAGCTTTAAGAATTGGAAAATCCATTAAGAACTCTTGACTAGTATCATTTTTCTCTAGAATGAGGCTTAAGTAATAACCGTAAGTAACATATGAATGAACTTTCTAAGATAGCTAAATCTTCATTCAACTATCCAGACACAAGAAAAAAGATAAGACAATTATATAGGGTCGAATAGGAAGGAACAGCAATAGTGACCAATTTCATCACCTTAAAGGATAAGTTGTGTAGACGCGCCTATTCTAGCTGCTCCCGATGATCTGAAAGATTATTGGTATGTATATATGTATTATGGCGTCGGGTCCGGATAAGACTAAGTTAGAGTGTTAATGCATTTGAAAAGGTGAAGAGTGTATTAAGGTCCTTATGTGATCTTATGCCATTTGTAGTAGAATATATATGAGAGATAAGTTATAAGACATTACTACCAATGATTTAGGACTTGGGGTGTTAAAGGTTAGATGTTGCAACTAAATACTGGATGAACATTATCGTATAGGGACAAAGAGTGATCATCTATCTAACGGTATCATAAGAGTCTCAAGCATAACTGAGACAGTACAAGAAAGAGTTGAAGGAATAAAGCGACAAAGCACAATCAGCATAGAAATATAGTTGTTAGAGATTATGGATCTTATGAAAATACATGCTAACATTGGACCAGTTAAGAAGTCGACATTTAGTGGTTGATGTCCAAATCAGGAGAAGAAAGAGTAAATCCAAAAAAGAAGATTTGAGCTAATGAAATAGCGAACCCATCAAGTTCAAGTATCAGAGCATTAGATACATAACGAGGCACAGAAGGTGGCTGTGAGTAGAGATCTAGACTGGATTTGCAGAAAGTTTGATAAAGAATGATTAGAACTTAGTAAATGAAATGTGGACGTATGCATTACCTGATCGAATATGGGTGCACTAAGAATGGCAGACTGAATGTTTAACAGATCTCCGCTATAATAAATAGTACGAGCCCATTAAGTCAAACGTACTTCTGAGCATCTACACTCAGGAGCTGATAAGATGTCATTATTGATTTCAGCAGGATTACGAGTAATTTTAAAGGTGCGTCACTGAGAACTGAAAAAAGGATATGAGTCCAGAGTTAAATGTTAGTAGAGTTGTTTGAACTTGTTAAGAATTGAGCCAGAGTTAAGGCTGAGCATCAAGGCATATCTGGCAATGCTCTAGCACCTAAGATTCCCGTACATTATTAAGATAGCAATGGCAAAAAGAGAAAGGATAGCCTATAGGATTTATATAACTGACTAAGTAGACTAGGACTAATTAGTGGCATGGACACAAACTGGGTCAGTGTAGTGGACACTAATAATGATCTAAGTCATACTAATATATTTCTACCTCTAACGTTGAGGATTAAAAGATGGAAAGGTTTGCTAGATTGAAATTTAGAACAGAGATAAGAATACTAGACTGGGTGGACCGATCTCGAAATATTATCGGATCTGCTAGTCGTAATTCACATAACACATTAAGCGTATAGCAGCAGATCAAGTCAAGAGGAATAAGGAGCTAATACGCTAGGATATGAGTTACAATGACAAAAAAAAAGCACACTAAAACCAAAAGACTAACAAAAAAAAAAAAAATACAAAGAAACAAGCTTAAATTCAATCACACATTTCATACAATCAATCAACCTAAGAAAACCTGCAGATAGTCAGAGTGAGACGTAAACTAATTATAAGAACTTTGGAGAGAAACATGCTTTTAGAAGACAGGCTAGCATAGAGGGGGCGTATAGTCCTAGAAATTGTGGAGAGTAAAGATTGGGATAGGAGAATCATCTCCTAGTTTGAAAAGGGAATTAGGACAGTGGTGGCATTTCCAAAATATATCACTAACCTTAAATTTTCCTAGACTTAAGTAAAACAAAAAGTATAGTTAATATTAGACTTAGTACACCTTAAAATAAGGAACAAGAATGTTAATGCTAAATTGGGCGATAGTTGATAAATAAGTATAAGTACATGAGAAGAATATCAAAGTGTTAAAGTTAACATGATGCAGAAAATTTAGATGTAGTTGATTATAATATCATATTACCAACATAAGAATAAAGTAGATATAACGAACCTCAAAGATACATATCGAGATAAATGCATATAATACAATAACAATAGACAAGAAGAAAAAACAGATGCAAATAACAAAAAATAAACGAGATTTGGAAAAAGAAGATACATCCCACAAAGGGGTTAATCCACAACTAAGGTCTAAGTAAAAGTTGAAGACCAAAATATCAAACAGGCAAATATAGTATAAGAAAATATATATAAACAAGCTGAAGATAGATCTATAGAAACAAATAGAACATAATAAAAAAATGTATAAAGCGAATATAATAAAAAAAAAAAAAATAAAAAAAAAGATAAAAAAAATAAAAAACAAATAAAAATGGTATAAATAAGTTAAAGTCAAAAAAAATTATTGTAGTACAGAAGAACTATAAAGAATTAATGTAAAAAAAAAAAAAATGAATAAAAATAAAAATGACAAGTTAATAGAGAAATTAGTATATATAGAAAAAAAAAAAAAAAAAAAAAAAAATAAAAATAAGTAGTTATAAGAACATTATAAAAAAAAAAAAAAAAAAGAAAAAAATAATAAAGTAAAAGTAAAAAAAAAAAAAAAAAAAAGAAATAATAAAGAAAAAAAACAATAGAGTGTCTAACAAAGAATATCATAGAGTAACAGAAAGTAGAATTGGAGTCATGAAGTTTGAAATCCTATAAAAAGAAAACCTAGAGGGCAAAATTCAAGGGTGTTAAATATAAAAGAATAATCTATTGTGAGAGTATCAAACATTGAATTCTTTCTATAATTAAGTTTATATATAACTAAAGCTACGAAAAATAAATATTAGATTAGCAGAAATATTTGAATTGGAGAATCATTATCACGCCAAAAGGTAGAGGATCAATAGTGTTTAAGTAAAATCAAACATAAAAAAATAACAAATAAAATAACTCAGGTGTATCATAATTAGTTGTAATGAGGCAAATTAGAAACAATACATAATGAGGCTATACGAAAAAAGAAAAAAAAAGCAAAGAACCGTATCTTAATAGCAGAGCTGAAGAGTTAAAGATCAGGTGAAATCATCACAACCAGATCAGAAAGAACGAACACCAAAACAAGGTGAGAAAAACGAATAAGAATGCTTGAGGATGAAACTCAGAATAAGAAGAATTAACTGAAATACATTAAAGATGGCATGAACAATGGAGACATAAAAAATTCCTTCCTTTTAAGCCAAGCGCACTAACACATACACCTATCTTAATGGATGACTAAAGCAGGAATGAGAAACACCATCAATCCAAACGGATCAGAACAGAATCAGAAGTATGATAATAAAGGGAGGGAGAATAAACATATTAAAAAAGAAAAAATAAAAAGAAAAATAAAATTTGCACAAAAAGAGGGGTAAAGGAAAATACATGGTCCCAACCATCCATCGAAAAACTTATGCGATCATCACAACACAAGTTACCATGCGCTGAAGATTTACAGACCAAATAAAAACCTAAAGGTTATAAAAAATATAAAAATGCAAAAGGAGAGTCAAGAAGAAGTATCTCAGACGCTAGCCAACCCAGTAAGATGGTGGAGAAACGTGGGGGTGTGGGGGGGGGGGGGGGGGGGGAGGGAGGGATTTTTTTGGGGGGTGGGGCGGTGGGGAGGGGGGGGGGGGGGGGGGGGGTCGGGTGCGGTGGGGGGGGGGGGGATGGGGGGGGGGGGGGGGAGGGGGGTGGGGGGGGGGAGCTCCTTGCTCCTAAAAGAGAACAAGGACTAGTATCGCAAAAACGAACAGGGCTGTGAAGAAGGAAACAGGAAAGAAGATAAGATAGCAATCATGCATTTTAGCAATACCTGATGAAAACCTCCTCAAGAATCAACAATGTTCAGCAGATGCTAAAAAAACACGTCTGTGAGGGCAAATCAAAAAATGAGGTTTTGAGGTAAAGTAGAAACCAAGAAAAAAAAAGAAAAAAGAAAAAAAAGAGAAAATACTGTTTTTAAAAAAAAAAACATCAGAAATGGAAAATATTATAATACTTACAGTGCATATCCAAAAAGAAAATTATGGAAAGCATGGATCCAAAAGCTTATGAAAGGTTCAAAAACTGATAAGAAAATTTCGAGTGTTGTAGAGGGAGTTCATGGGGCTTACCAATATAAATCAAAGGAAGAATTTTTACTTAATCCACAAACCAGGAAGTTTTATCCTCTATAAAGTCATATCCTTCGCAACTCCATAAATGGAAATCTAGATTGCCAAAACACTCCATAACAAGCAACAAAAAATGCCCTCCAAGAGGAGAAGGAAATGTCGAGACAATGGTCGGGACAACAGGGAATAGGAGTACGCGGCGCTGTTGCCTCCCCTCCCCCTCCCTAGCACCCGTCCCCATCCTTCCCCACCCCTCTCCCTTCTTTCTCCCACTCCCCCAACCCTCCCCCTTCAAACGTCTCCCTTATGACGCCCATTTCCACCATTCCCCACCGCCCCGTCTCCCCAATATTCCGCTACAGAAATTGCATACCCATAAAACTCCCAAACATCGTTAAACATCCAGCAAGAGAATCACCCTGAACCTAAACATGAACAACTAACTCCAAAGCATCTAAAAATTACAACATAAAAGGTAAATTTGGCATAAAATCTAATACTCCAAAACATCATATACCACTATTATAACAAAAATACAAAATATAGACACCTCCTTTTTTTACTGTAGAACCGCCACATACTTACACTCCATCAGCAGGGGAACTCTGAAAGAAATACTAGCATTGACAAAGCAAAGCAAGATAGTCAACAGGAGATTCCACCGGTTTGAGAATAATGGGATAGAAAACCTGCGAGGGTGAAAAATTAAACTCAAATACCCATCTGACCCCCACCCCCTACCATTAGCATCAAATCGATACCACTACACGGGGGGGGGGGGCTCAATCACAAAACTATGGAGCGAAAACCGAAACTTCCCATCTCTACATGTTGGACTGGCCGGAGAACAAGAAAAAACAAATTGGGGGGGAGACAAGCGGGAGTTCACTGCCGGCAACAATATTGCATAGGAAGTATTACTCCCCGGCCTTAACTCCTCTTTTCCCGACCCCCCCGCCCGACTCAACCCCAGGCAATTGGAATGGTGAAGATGGGGTACTTAGATGGAATAGGGAATGTGACAGTGTTCGTAATGAGATGGCTAGGGGGAGGTGGCGATGTTGAAGGCTGTCCAGGGTAGGGAAAAGAGAAGAGAAAAATTCAAAAAAACAAACATAATAATATCAGAGAAGTGACACACAATCCCATGCCGGCCTAAAGTTATGCCCACTCACCAAACAAAACCCACCTATTCACCCCCCGACCTAATTTATAAACTGTTAAAATACCACAAGGATCACTAGCCCCATGCGAATCGTGGGGGGTAGATATAGCGGCATACTAGTTGTTAGGTAACCCCTGTCCAGAAACCTCTGCTCCCCGCTCTTTTTGCCCTCCTAATAAAAAACCCAAAAAAAAAAAAAATATAACTTAAACATGAAAAATAAACAAGTAAATAAAGTCGACTCTCCCCCATCCCTCCACACCAATTCCTTCAATCCTCCTCCCCTTACCCGCTCTCCCTCTCCCCCCCGTCCCCGCCCCTCCTCAATTTGTTGCCCCACCTCCCCCCTTACTTCCCCCCCTCACCCCCCTCCCCCAACCCCTTTACTCTCACCCACCATTAGTCCACACTTATCAATTAAAATCCTCTTGACCTGATGCACTCAACTACAAGCACACCAACAAAAGAACTCCACTAACACTTATCTACAAACCACCAAACCCCCACCAAAACCCCGATAAAAAAAAAAACCACAAATCACTTCAAACACAAGCACCCAACACACACTACCAAAACCCACCCACCCCACACACCCTCCCCAGATCTACCCACAAACAACAAACCCACATCACCCATAACCCCATCCCATCCACACAAGATACCATACCAACAAAACAACCCCCACAAAACCAAAACAACCCCACTCCCCATATTTACAAGTCAACCCACACCACCGAATGACAACCACTTACTCTCACTCCAAACAAACAATAAGAAATTCTACCCACTCAAGAACCGCCCTTACTCCCATAGACCCCCCCGACCACCCCACCCAGAACGATAACTTCTCAACTAAATAATTGAGAGGTAATAAGAGAAGTGTGAGTGAGGGGCGATGTTTACAAAATGCCCCATCACCTCACACCACTAACAATAACACATGCAAGTCTTAAAGCTCACTGCATAATTCATACACAAATATGATTGAATAGGATAACAAAAAAGAACAAAAACCAAGTCTTGAAAACAAAAAAAAAAAAAAACAAAAACAAAAAAAAAAAAAAAAAAAAAAAAAAAAAACAAAAAAAAAAAAACACAACAAAAAAAAAAAAAAAAAACAAAAAAAAAAAAAAAAAACAAAAAAAAAAAAAATAAAAAAACAAAAAAAAAAAAAAACAAAACACTTTTCACCACATTAAATAAAAAAAAAAAAAAAAAAAAAAAAAATAAAAAAAAAAAAACAATAAAAAGAATACAACAAAACAAAAAAAAAAACAACCCCACCCCCCCCCCCCTAAACAACCCCTCGCCCCCCCCCCCACCTTCCCCCCACCCCACTCCCCGCCCCCCCCACCCCCCAAAACCCCCCACCCACACCCAACCATCCCCCCCCCCCCCCCCCCCACCCCCCACGCCCATCCCACTCCCCACAATCCCATACACCAACAACCCCCTTTACCCCCACACTCACCACACTACTTCCCTCTCCCCAGTACACCCACCCCCTCCATTCCCCCCACTCACCATCGCCCAACTCACCTATTTTAATCATATTCAGTACAAACTCCGTCCCAACTCGCTTTTTTAACACTCGCGCATCTACCATCGCCCAGCCAAAATCACTGTCAACCGAACAAAAATCAAACATCCACCCATCCACACTACCCCGCCATCCATAACAAAATATCAATTCACACATATTTTACTCCAATATTAAGTATTACATAAAAAACTTGATTACCTACCACACTTCCCCCCTAATAACCAACAAAAACTACCCACCCACACAAGCACAGGCATATCGTAACCCTCCCCCCCCAAGAAATACACCCCCCTCCCACCCCCCAGCCGCCCCAATTACCCCTTGATTCCCACCCCCTCCAAAGCTGCGTGTATATGTTATTACGTAGCCCCTACCCTCCATCACCCCAGAGGCCAAAAAAGCTCTCTTATAATTCTTATCTATATCACCAACACTGAATTACGACCCAACCCCCCAAACACTCATCCCCCACCGAATTCCCAATCTTCTGTCGTCCATTAAATAACCATTCACCCTCCTCCCTTTACTTTCGAACAGGTGGCTGTGTGGGTAACCCCCCTCCACACCTTTCGATGAATCCCCAATTACCATTTCCCCCACCCCCCCACCTCCCACCCTCACCTACCTCTCCACAAAATCAAGATAGCCAACAACCTCCACGTCCCATACCCGGACAACATACTCCTAAACAACCACCAAATAAACACGCCGGTCTACCCATTAAAAACACATCTAAATCATCACCTATACAACTCATCACACCCCCCATTAAAACAGAGGTCACTCCCCACCTCAGATCTTCATTCGCCCCAAATCCTCTATCCAACGTAAACCTATCTCCCCAACACCACTACCCCATCCTTCTCCTAGTCCATATCATGTCCCTACTAACCAATCACTACTACTAAGTACAATTCATATACCAAATACTCTTATTAGAAATCTACCAAAAAAATTATTCATAACCACTCCCAATTCCCCCCCAATCGCCACCCACACGCTACATCCAAGACCATCCATCACTTCCAATTCCCGACCCAAACTAGGCTTCATCGCCCAATTCCACACAAAAAAAAAACCACCCCCTCACCCCACACCTCAAGTACATAAATCATAACTATTGCAACAATAAAACTAAATTCCCCATGCGTCAATCGTACGCACAAAAAAACCATACAACCGAACAGCCAACACAAACACCCAACTACCTCAACCCACCCCAAAACACCACCCTACTGCTCCCCTTAAACACAACCCCAACAAATAAAACCTCACCAACCTAAAAACAACAACCCCCCCCCCCACGCACTGCACACACCCCCCATTCCCATCAAACAACCCCCCCCTCCCCCACCTCTCATCTCAACCACCAAAATCCTTTAACTACATCCACATCCCAAACTTCCACCCCCCTCCTACCCACAATCTTATACCCCCCCCCTCCCCCCCACCCCCCCCTCCTCCACCACTCAACAAACATCACCCCCGTATCTCCTCCACAACAATTGCCATCCCCCCCCCCCCCACCCCTTTGCCTCAACCCAATCATGACACACCAAATAAGCCCCCCTCAAGCACCGTCCTCCACCTCCTGTACCCCGCCCTGTGAGCCCTATAGACCCTATAGTGACTTAAAACAAAAAAAAACAACTCAAATATACCAAAGCATGCAATCCCCCGCTCAATCTAACACCCCAAACACAAAGACTCTAAGTAACATCACTCTAATCATCCTTCATCCCGACCCCAGTCGTATCCCACCCGAACTCTCCCCTCGACTTCCCCCGATCTTCCAAACCCCCCCCCTATACCTCCACCTCTCATCACCCCTATTACCCCTACGAACACGCCTCGCCCCACTCCAACTAAACCTTCCTCTTACCCCTCAATAAAAATAAAATTCCCTACCACCTTACCTGCCATACAGCAACACCCTTTACCCCCCAAATACCAAACCATCCCCAACCGCGACAACAGTGCCACCCCCCTCACTCAATTCCCCCATACTAACCCAACAAACCCACACCACAACACCATTACCCGCCTCCACGGCTATTCTTGCCCCCCCCCCCTACATGTTTTCACCCATCCACCCCTCTAACACACACCACCACCACCCCCCCCCCCAAAAAAAACCACTAAAAAACCCACACCAAAAACCACCCTCCCCTCTACCTCCCCCCCACCCCCACCCCACCCCCCCCCAACCTACCCTTCTCCCCAAAATTAAATCCAAAATATATTTATACTCACAACTCTACCCCCCCTCCCACCACCACTCCGCCCCCCCGTAAATCCACTTAAACGTTCTCTTCCCTCCCTAACTTACCACTCCCAGATCCTTCTCTATTCAGAATAAAAGACCCCAGCAGTTCCCCTATAACTTACCTCTACACACCACCCAACAACCATCAAATATCCGAAGCAGCGTCCAGTAGTACTTCAAAAAGCCAAGAGTAAGGAACTCTACCAGCCTGCAAGGCCTTTATGTACAAGCAAACAGCACACATAGTACTAACAACAGCAACATGGAGATAACAACTGGACCTACTGCCCATTAATAACTACTGCACAAGCCCAAGTAATAGTACAAACTGCTAAAGGCCAGTTTTTACTAGCTACGAGAGAGAACTAAGTATATCATGCCACCGTGAAATAA
The DNA here is from genome assembly GCA_026074375.1 of Tanacetum coccineum. Lineage (NCBI taxonomy): Eukaryota > Viridiplantae > Streptophyta > Magnoliopsida > Asterales > Asteraceae > Tanacetum > Tanacetum coccineum. Next base: position 8,406 of record BQNB010056107.1, on the reverse strand, counting down.
CAGCAATGTTATTACCAAAACATAAGCTATGTCCCAGCCCAATAAAACCCAATACTGGACCTAGAAAGACCAGAGGCATCATGATTACCAAACAAGATGTCTACAAACTGACACAAACCCACCAGCTATTTAAGACCCAAAAAAATTAAAACAAGATGTTAAAACAATTATTTTGGGGTTACAAAAATGACTACAACTGGGAAAGAGCAGTAACATTATTAAACAATAACTGGTAAGGGAAAGTTAGATACAACTGACCTTAAAAAAGTCAAGAATTAGGTTTTGAGGCCTGAATGGAAAATACATGGAACATGTGACCCAAAGAAAGTGTATCAATCATGCTCAAAGAAGGATGAGTATTATGACGCCACCAAAAGGGATTATCCAAGTCTGTAATTGAGGCTTTGGATCCCTAGATATACTAATTCTCCTTTTTACTTTTTTATTGCAGGCAATCCAGGATATCTTGGAATCTTTTTATAAAGGATACATGCAATGGTGGATAGTGGTTGTGCTCTAAAGCCAATGACTTTTGGCAACAAAAGCTTATTTTTCCAGACTAAATAAGAATCAATGGAAGGTAGCTTTGTGGCTTATTAAAGTGATCCCAAAGGAGTAAAAGAACTGGTATGAGGTAAAATTCAAACAAAACTTAAACTCTTGAACTTTGCTAATATAGACTTTGATGGATGTTTGATTTTGTAGAATTGAACTTAAGTAAATAAAAAATGAAAGATTAAAATAGATAAAGAAAAAAAAAAATAAAAAAAAAAAAAAAAATAAAAAAAAAAAAAAAAAAAAAAAAAAAAAAAAAAAATAACACAAAAAATCAAAAAAAAACCAAAACCCATAAACACCCCACAATCTCAAGAAATAAATCCCCACTGACACACAACTCACTACCAATTGTAGACAAGAAAAAAGATTGTGACCCATTATTATAATATTTTACTGATTCTCAAAAAAAATTACTAATATTGGTCTCTCCGTCTCCCAATAAGCTTTAAAGCTTCATGAGAACAAGGAGAGGTCATAGTTGTACTTAGAGCTCCTAGAAAGGAAGAAAGATATCCCAGCTTGATTTAAAAAAACATTGATTCTATCCTTCATCAGGATGTATACACTTGTTAATTATACATGGGCAAAATGCAACAAAAAACAAAACATCAACTAAGTGAGTCTAAAATAATGGTCACCCAGGAGATTAGGTCATGTAAATAACAAAAATATAATAAACTAGTTTAAAGGTATACCTGTTAAGGAATAAATCCCATCAAAAGATTTTGGAAAACTACACTTCTACTTGTGTATGCCTCCCGCCGTCGCGCAAGAAGGGCAATCAAGAACAAAAGGCCCTATCCCTATTAAGGCCAAGTTAGAAGGAATCATCAAAAGAAAGATAGGAAAAGCAAAAGCAAAAGCGCCCACCCTAGAATAAAAATATTAAAAACTAACTTCAAATAAAAGTGATTAATTTTGGGACCTGTCTCAGAAGAAAACTTATAAAAGAGAAATGTACACTTACTCATACGTTCACTCAACTACTGCTCACTCTTATCTGGCTTCATATCTGGGTTAGGATGATGATTTTTAGCAGATTTAGTTGGGTATTATATCCCTTAAAGCTAATATATACCAAGGATGAAACAATCTGAAAAATCATCCATTGTAAAGACATATCTAATAAGGATAAAGGCTTAGAAAACCAATATGAGTCATAATGTATAAAAACAATTAGAGGGTGATAAAAGGATTACGTGAGATTAAAGGAACCGGAAGCTATATGATTTAATTACCCTTCAGTGCTAATATTAGAAAGGAATAAAAAGAGAGTTTAAGTAGTGTAGCTAAGAACTCCACAAGCAGAATATGGTGTTACAGAAAGGAAAAAACAGTACCCTAATTGAGGCATGCTAGAACTATGTAAGCAGACTCACATTTTTAACCTAGCTATATCCAATTTTTGGGCAGAGGCAGTTAAAACTACATGCTATGTATTGAAAAAGGGTAATTAGTGACCAATCAAAACCTCAAAAATAAGCACCATAAGAACTATTAATGAAAAGGTAAATAACCTAGTAATTAGATTTATGAGACCATTATTTTTTTTTTTTGGGATTATGGGTGCCCCCATGACTATATAGAGTGAACACCCTTAGATCCTTTGGGTCTCCTTGGGCAAAATATTTGAAGGGAAACCTGATGAAGGTTATTTCTTGATAACTCTATAACTCTAATAAATACTAAAAAAAACTCTAAAACCTCTAGTAAATGCCTTTAGAGAATACAAACAACAAAAGGACCCAAAAGGTAGAGAAAAATACTGCACATTAATTTTTTCTTGAAGATTACCCAAATGTAACAAAGGGACTGGTCCAAAATGGATGTTATATCACAATTTTTCCCTCTATAATCCCTCCCTCACCAATACAATTTGATAAATCCTGTAAGTGTAGAAAATAGGTTTAAGGTGGATGCAGTAAACAACAAGATTCTTATGTTTCAACACAAAAAAGGTGTCATTTCAGGAAAAGAGATAAAGGACCTACTCAGGAATACATACTACTTTTTTCCACTACAAACCTTAATAGATAATGATTCCAATAGAGATGTGCTCTAAAGCTGCCATGAAAAAAAAAACTTCTGAAAGATCTCTTAAAAAAAACAATGATATATAATATACCAGAATAAGTTAATGATAAGGAAGGACTACATCAGATGCCAAAAGGTATAAAACAAAGTCTTGGCATTAAGAACTTGAGAATAAAGTATACTTTCCTCATGTCATTAACCATTCAACGCCTGCTAAAAAAGGAAAGCAATGGAAGAAGATTTCAAAGAGACCAGTCATAGAAGAAGGAAAAGAGGAGAATAGCATCTAATCTCAAAAGAAGGCAGCTCAGCAACAAAGTACTTAACAAAAATTAGTACGTATAGAGGACAATCTGTTAGTACTATGAATAGAGGTAATGCTGTTATGTAACTTACTTGATAGGCAATCTGATAGCACTTGATAGGACGAAAAATGAAGCCATTTGTGTAGTACTGATAGGCCATTTGTTAGCTACTGATAGATCAATCTGTTTAGTACTGCTTAATCTACACCATATGTTAGTGCTGATAAGAACTTCTATATGGTGCAAAATGCTATTGAATCCACAATTGTTTATCTTGGAGAAAAATACCTATGATGCCTCTACTCTCCCTAATGCTATTTACCTATTGATCCAAATATGCATGACTTGGAAGAATGCTTTGAATACTCCAACCAATGAAGAATATACATTGGACAAATGATGATGATGAGATGGGGGGTACAGTGGCTGATTTCATCAACAACATGGATAACCCATTTGCTGTCAGTCGTTAATTCCCAACTCAGAATTCATAAAGGAATCATCCAAAAAGGACAAATTTCATAGGAGATCCTAACATCAGCAAATCAAACAAAGGGAGATGTCAAAAGGTATTTTTTCAGCACAACAAGCCTAGGACATATTACATTCACTAAAATCAAAACAAAACAAATCACAAGGATCATCAGAACTATTTGTTTGCATGTTTTCTCTCTCAACAAGAACCTAAGACTATAAGCCTTACAAGATAAAAGCTAGGTGAAGCATTGCAGTGAAGATTGCTTCAGTTCAAACTAAGAAATTGGGTACTTGTTGATTTGCCATCTAGGAAAATGGGTAAGTTGACACAAAGTGGGTCTTTTCTGATCAGAGGGATAAGAGAAGTAGTTTGTTTTTAAAAAAAAAGCACACTAGCTTATAGCACAATGGTTAGAGACAGGAGGAAGGTATAGATTATTGATAAGGTTTTTGCACCTGTTGCCAGAATGAGGCAAATTAGGTATTTTTAGCCTTTTCATCATACATGGGATTTAACTGATCTACCAAATCGATGTTAAAAAGTGCATTATCTCTATGCACTATAAAGAGGAGTGTCTTCCAACATACCCTAGGCTATTGTAGATCCTGCTCATCCAAACAAAGTCTATAAAAGTGATCCAAACTCTTAATGGTCTACATCAATGCTCTAGAGCTTGTATGATACACTTACTTCTTTTTCTAATGAAAATGGATCAGAAGAGGTCCAATAGACAAAACATTGATTATCAAGAAGAAAAAGAGTGACATTATTTAGATCAAGTGTATGTGGATGACATTATTTTGGTTCTACAAAGAAGATCTATGTGTACAGAGTTTGAAGAAATGTATGCCCAAAAGATACCAGATGAGTTTTCCATGGGTGAACTCACAATTCTTTTTTTTTTAATTAGTGACTCAAGTGAAGCCAACAACCTGATGGAATCTTATTAGTCAGGATAAGTATGTAGCTGACATCTTAAAGAAGTTTGATTTTTTGTCTATCAGAACATCTACTACTCCTATTAAGTCTAATAAACCACTGGTCAAGGATGAAGATGGTGTAGATGTAGATGTACATGTCTACAGGTCTATGATTGGCTCTCTAATGTATTTAACTGCATTAAGGCCAGACATCATGTTTACTGTTTGTGCCTGTGCTAGATTTCAAGTCACTCCAAAAGCCTCATACTTAAATGCAATAAAAAGGATTTTTAGGTACCTCAAACATCAACCCAAATTAGGTTTATGGTATCCTAGGGATTCACCTTTTGAACTAGGAGCTTTCTCAGACAGTGACTATGGTGGAGCCAGCCTTGACAGAAAATCAACAATAAGTGGCTGTCAATTTCTTGGTAAAAGATTGATATCTTGGCAATGCAAGAAGCATACTATTGTGGCAAATTCTACTACTGAGGCAGAATATGTTGCAGCTGCTAACTGTTGTGGGCAAGTACTATGGATACAAAATCAGATGATGGATTATGGTTTTAATTTCATGAACACCAAAATCCATATTGATAATGAGAGCACTATAAGTGTTATTAAGAATCCTGTTGCTCATTCTAGGACCAAGCATATCGAGATTCGATTTCATTTTATCAGAGATTGCTATGAGAAAAGACTGATAGAAGTTATCAAGATTCACACAGACTCTAATGTTGCAGACCTTCTCACCAAAGGATTTGATGTCACAAGATTTAACTTTTTGGTGGTTAGCATTGGGATGTTAAATCTGTAGCTATATTTGAGGGGAGGTTATATGTACACTAGAGGGTAAATATGATGAATACTTGGTTAATACTGCTGAGCTTAGTTGATACTGTGAGTTACAACTTTGTACTGCTAGTACAAAAATTAATACTGCTAGGTTCAGTTAGTACTGCTGTGTACATATCGATTGGTGTGACTGCTAGAAGCTTTCTCTGAAGGGAGGAATATGATGGTAGCGTGTTCCTTCAGTGTTGGTTGTAAACCACACAACAAATGGTCATCAGTTCACCATGTCTAACAGACATCAAGAACTGACTAGTCCAAAGCAAACGGCCTTGGTAAAGACTTCTCAAATCCGTTGATGGTTGATAGTTTACCAAAAACTATATGGTTATCAATGCACCATGTTATTGCAATGAAGCATTGGCTAGTCCAAAGCAAACGGCCTTGGTAAAGACTTCCCAAATCCGTTTATGGCTGGTAGTTTGCCAAAAACTATAAAACAGTCCAATGACCCACCTCTCTCAAGAGGTTACACACTTGGAAGTGGGGAGGACAGTTTGGAACTTAAGGAATTGATGGCAAACTGTACCCAAATTGTCTGCTTTGTGAGGAAAAAGAATAGAGAGATTTGGTGAGTTCAAAAACAGAAAGAGAGTTGTGTGTGAAAAACAGAAATGAGTGTTTGGTGAGAAAAAGAATTGAGAGATATTTTGTGAGTTTAAAAACAGAAAGAGAGTATATGAGAGTCTACATTGGTGCTGAATATCTTTGATGGATCAAGTTTGGAGTTAATACTGCTTGGTACCACACTTAGTACTGTCAGTGTTAAGTTAATACTGCCAGGCAAGTATTACTACTGCTGGATGAAGTTAGTACTGTTAGACTTAAAATTAGTACTGCTAGACCAAACTTAGTACTGCTAAGTGACCGTTAGTACTGTTTGAGTCCTAACAGATTTTCCTCAATCAAAGAGCCGTTGAGATATTTCCGCCACATCTATAGCTTATAGGGTTTGACTAATTGGAGACTTCTTGATTTATCTATATCATTAAACGATTTCTTCAAGATAAGTACAACTCTTTTACAGTCGGTGAACACATACTCTTTTAAACCTCACTCATAATTCAATTCACTCTACCAGAACCTTACACTTTATCACACGAACTAATCCCACCTCATTCATCATCTTTTCATTCATCAAATGGCACAGTTGGAATTTTGCGACAAGCATAATATGGTCGCATATTTGGTTAAATCTGAAAGTAGTGAGGGTTTTGATGAAATCATAGATTTTCTTACTTCAAGCCATATCTACTATGCTCTTACTGAAAATCCCATCATTTTTGTGTCCCTTATTGAACAATTTTGGGAAACTGCTGTTTTGAGCACTACTGAGGAAGGACTTCAAGCTATTTCTGCAACTATTGATGGACATGAAAAGCTCATAACTGAAGATTCTTTGAGAAGACATTTGAAGTTAGATGATGCAGAAGGCATTTCTTCACTCTCCAATGAAGAAATATTTGAGCACTTAGCTCATATGGGGTATGTGACTAATTCTGAAAGCCTTACATTCTTTAAAGGTCATTTCTCACCCCAAAGGAAGTTCTTTATGCACACAATTCTACATTGTCTAAGCTCCAAGAAGACTGCATGGGATCAATTCAGTAGCAACATTGCTACAACACTCATCTGTCTAGCTACAAGCAGGAGGTTTAACTTTTCTAAATTCATCTTTGAAGCTATGGTTAAGAATTTAGATAGCCCACACAAATTCTTATTGTATCCCAGGTTTATTCAACTCCTTCTTAACAAACAACAAAGGTTACTCTTACCTCATACTAGAACTTATCCCACTCCTACTCTTACAAGTAAACTGTTTAGTAATATGAGGTGAGCCTCTAAGGGGTATTCAGGGTTAGTGACACCATTATTTGAGAGTATGTTGGTACAAGCACATAATGAAGAGCAACATCAGTCACCCTCAAGGATCACCTCTACACAATCACTATCTTAACAACCCACTCCATCATCACCTTCACCAGAACCAATTCAACCCACCCATGAGGCAAAGGAGACTGCTTCTATACCCCATGATTTACCTCTCCATGATGTTCACTCACATGGAAGTGTTGAGGGTAGTGTGCAACAACATGATTTGACGGTTTTGGTTACCAAATTGAATGACCGGATTTATGGATTGGAGAAGGACTTGCAGCCGACAAAGAAGACTTATAGTACTGCTCTCACCAAGTTAGTACTTAGAGTAAAGAAAGTGGAGTACAAGCTGAAGTCTGGCAAGGCAAGGAGAAAGGCAAAGATTGTTCTTTCTGATGATGAAGAGATTGTAGAGGATTCTTCCAAACAGGGGAGGAAGATTTCTCAAATTGATGAAGATCCAACGATTTTTCTAGTACAAGATGAAGGTATTTCTTGGATTCCAAAGGAAGAGGAAGTTCAAAACATGGGTAAATAAGTTAGTAATCCGGTTTTATAGATTTTGGCTATCGTTTGTTATTTTATGCTTTGCGAATGTTATTTGTCATCGTCAAAACATGTTTACCCAACGGCATCGAATACATGTATTATTATGCACAACAAATGGGTTTACTACTTAAACTTACGAGCTCACCAATTTTATGTTGACGTTCTCGAGTATTCATTTTTAGGTGATAAGAATAATGAAGCTTAAAGAAATAGTGTTTGGTATGTGGCTTAGTGAGACCTAAGAAGAAACTCTTTAGGGTCAATCATCATTAAGCAGATTTGCATTTACCTTTTGTTTATGTATTTCATTAGATTGTTTGTTTTGTGGTATGTTGTCTTGGCATGCAGGATCTTGATACGTTATAACTATGCTGTTGTGACATTTACATCGTGATGCAAGTCCCAGCTTGTATTCGATGCCGTTGTGACATTTAATGTTAAATGTTCGTTTAGTAAATTCTCTATTATGTTGTACCAATGCTTTATGATGGTTTCTCTCCATCACGCCTCGCGTTTCCGCCTTAGGCGGGGTGTGGCAGATTGGTATCAGAGCCATTAGTTATAAAGAACTAGGTGGTTGACCTAGACTATAACCCTAAGTACCCTCATATATCTACATAATAGGAACTATGTGCAATTACGTGTATACTTGTTGATTCATGATAATTCTATGTGCTATTTGAATCACTCCTAGAATGCGATGACAATAAAGGCATGCATATATGATGCAAGTATTATGAAGGTACTATTTACCCAAGGTTTACAATAACACATTAAGGCAACATATAGCAATACAACCGCACATCTTGTCTAAAGATATAAAAGAAAACTT